>VYZR01116426.1:704-14356 GCA_013400675.1 Oxylabes madagascariensis | reverse complement strand
GAATGAGTAAAAAAACCCCACCCTTTACTAAATCAGACATTTCTTTTAGACTTTTCCTTTTAGTTCTAGGAATACATCTTCACCCATCACTCCCTCCACAGGTACAAACTGCACAAGAATTTTCTTTTGCTGGCTTTTAGTT
Organism: Oxylabes madagascariensis; assembly: GCA_013400675.1. Taxonomy (NCBI): domain Eukaryota; kingdom Metazoa; phylum Chordata; class Aves; order Passeriformes; family Timaliidae; genus Oxylabes; species Oxylabes madagascariensis. The sequence continues at coordinate 14,214 of VYZR01116426.1, read as the reverse complement.
TTATGCAAATATCCTTTGTGCTAGAATCTCATCTCTGCTGCCTTTTTTTTTAGCCCATCGTTATTTTTTTTCTGCAAGTACAAGGCAACACTGTTAATTGGGAAATCTAGCAACATTTCAGGAGGAGCTATGAAGTAGCATAGGGTGCTACATGTGTTACCTGTATTGTCACGCTTCCTGGATATCACAAAAGCTCCAATCTTTGCCGTTACACATACCCTGAAGTGCACTGCACTAGGAATCAAGTCAACCAAAAGAGCATACAATTGACATGACATACACAAACCTAACTGCTGGAGAAACTGCAACACCGAAATATTTTGGGTTCTGGGCCTTTTTACTCATTCAGTGTATTTGTTTTCAGTAAAAAGTGGAAAAAACCTTCTTAAAGAACACCATTAAGTTAAAAACTCTGGAGTTAGGAAAAAATCTTTAACTGCTACAGGCATTTTTGAGACAGGTACACAACTCACCGTTAGGAAGTAGCTCCCAATAGAAACCAAAATTGATCCTATAAGTGGCTGTACGAGTTTTAATGATCAGCTTTTAGAGGACATTATGAGTGTAGATAACAGAATCCAGCATTCCTTTATATGTGTTTACATAAACAAACAAAAAATCCCTTACCATCTTCTTAAACAGGAAGAAAGATCCCTTCAAATCTTTGCATTAACATTTCCTTCAATCAGACATTTTTACGATATTTTTAATGGGATGTTCTTCTTGATATACTAGAATGGAGAAAAGTAAAATCTTTTAACCTTAATGAGATTCACATATAAGCTCCTCTTCACTTCAGGAATGATTCTTACCATCCCACTCTCCCACATTTGCTTCACAGAGAAAAGGACGTTAAAATGGAAAATCAGATTAGTTTGTAAATATTAACCAATGAGCTTCTTAGCAAAGACTGAAAAAAAAGATTATGTATACATTCTGTGGTTTCCATTTCCTGGGTTTTATTGTTTTTATGTAAATTCTCCCAGGACTTTGCAGGTTATATGTCTGGAAGCTGCAGCCATTCAGCAGAGTAAAAGTTGAGAGAATAATGAGAAATGTGCTGGAAAAATTCACATAAAAGCTTTGGAGACATGAAAATGAAAACAACAGATACGTAAAAGCCTAAATGCTCAGAAAAAGAATAGTCTACCCAGCATGTGCATATCTGTGCTTTAGTGCAGCTCTCTCTGAATACACAGACATATTATTTGTAAAGACACTGTATACAGCAGCAAAGGAGTGGTACCTGACAATTTTGAGATGTTTTCAGGATATTAAGGCAATGAAAGTGAATGATCCAGATGACTTCTGTTATTAGAACCCAGACATACATATAAATAGCTCTACACATAGCTGTCTTGCATAGAGTTTTATATATCTTTTTATGTAAATGAAAAATATAACCAAATACGACATGAAAATGTGTTTATGAGATCTCCCTGAACTCTTGTGCATGACAGCATTTAAGTGTCATGGAAATATGCAAAATCTACAAGTAGGAAAGAGTTTTTTAGTTGTTATTCTTAAAAGATTGGTATTTTTTTCTTCCAATACTCTTATACTTTGTCATTCAATACTAAACCTGTGATGCTAGACTAAGCTTAGTCCGAGTATGCTTCACTACACACAAGTGCTAAAGTATTACACATCAAAATTCCAAACCTTTAGCCATAGCCAGCCTTTATGACTCACGTTTTACAGAATACTATTTTCAGAGCATTCTGATTAGATGATCTCTAAAACAGACAGCCCTTTAGGACAGTTCTTAACAGGTACCCCAAAAAAGGGGGTCGGGTTCAGCCTGAAGAATGGTTCAGAAGGATGAATTTGTGCACCTGATCCTGCAAGAAAAGTACTTCAGTAGATAAGAGTGTTCTTGGCTTAAAGGAAAAGAAGGCATGGAGGCAAACTGATCAGTACATGCTGTGACTCAGCAAGCCCACCACTGTAACAGGCAGCAAATTAAATTTCTCTAAAGGGCATCACAAACAAAGGCAAGTGACCAAAGCACAGAGCTCGATACCATTCATCAACTCAGCAATATTATGCATGCTCTTATTCCACAGCAAAGGTAAGTTAAAAATGCATTAACTCAACCTCAGGCAAGACTAGTTGTAGCTAATACACACATAACAACTGCAACTGTTTTTTTGGAGTGTATAAATACTCATTTAATAAGGCTCGTGGTGCAAGGCAACTTTGAATGTCTGTACTAACTTCACTTCTAATTGATTACTCACATAGAAAAAGGTGACTCCATTTGCCACCCAATTACACTTCTGTTTATGTCTGTGATACTGAAGAGCTATACCCTAGCTTAGCAGTTTTGCTAGTATAGTTCTGACTCATAGTATCAAAATTAGAAATAGAGCTAGGCAGCAAAATCTGTCTTTCTATAAAAAAAAAAATCAGTTTTGGTATAGCCAGACATAGGTGAATCAGAGTGAGGTTTAGATAATCTGACATTTTATGTATAGCATTCTTTCAACATGCTGAGTTTCAACCAACTTTCACTCTAGTGCATTGCAAAGCTGGTGCTTGGCCATGGACAGCAGTCACTAAAATCCTAACACACCACAAATGGGCATTGCTGCTAACGCAATGATACACCACAAGCAGGACCTAGAGGTTTCAGGGAAATCCCCCCGAGGACAGATATGCCTTTTGTACACTCTGAGGCTCATCCTGATGTACAAATTAGCGGGTTCAACACCTTTATTATGCAACTTGATCTGTTCTCATACCAAAAGCCCACCACAGCCTTGCTCTTTTTTGAGACATTGAGAGATTACATTGACACACAAAAAAATACATCTACGTACCTCACCAGAAGATATGGAACGGGTGATATAGTCTGCCAGGTAGTGGTTTGACTAATAACCTCAGTTTTCCACAGAGTTTGTCACAGTAATAGAAAGAAGTTCTACAATAATAGTTCACAAGTTCAGAGTCTCCACTACATGTAAGATAATAAGTGTGCCTAGCACAATTTAAGGCAGCTAAACAAATCTCCTTACAGTTAGAAAGTGAATATTAGTGCCAGAAATATAGAAGATGATCATACATCTCTTTCTCAATGTATTAATTTTTATAATTTACAATAACACCCCCTTATCTAAGGAAAGCCCATTTTGGAGTTATAGGCCAGTTAGAATGAGTAAACAATGTCCTAAATTTCTGTTCAGGAGAAATAGTATAACCATTTTATAGCCAACATGACTTCTGAGAGGAAGGGAAATATAACAATGAAATCCAGACTTCTGGCTACCTTGACCAATTTTGCTTCAAAACTGATATTTCCTGCCAGAGTGAATTTTACTGGCTCTGTAACCAGAGTGAAGAAACTCACTAGTTCCATAAAACTTCATATGAATCTTTTACTTGACTTCTCAGCTTAGATAAAACAGCACAGCAATTCATATTAAATGCAAGGCTTGTGAAGCTGTTTTGCAGTGCCTCACTGCAAAGCAGGCTTGTTTTCAGGGAGCTGTGAAAATGACTTCCCAGATCTTTGTATCTAACAGACACTTCTCTAGCTTCCTCATCAGCTTTTGTTGCCTTGTATGTCATCAATCAAAAGCTGTAGTGGAGGAACATTTACTATAGCTTACCACAACCAGATGAGGATGCATAATGCTCTTCTAAAGAGCACTATACAGTACTGTAGTGTTGCCCCAATTTCAGCCTTCTGAATTGTTTTCGTTTCTGTAACAGGAGTTCCCACGCTTTCAAGTATCAACAAATGGTTTGTTTCCATATTTTCATGGAGGAGGAGAGAGTTGACGGACTGTTGGTCTGACCAGTGTGTTGGAGGGGTGGCAGCTTCACCCTCCAATCCACTGTCACCTTTGGAATTCTATCAAATGTCAAAGATGTCAATAAAGTTCCTTCTTTTCCAGCACGAGTCAGCTTGTGAGTGCAGTTCTTACCTGTCTCTTATTCCGACTCTGTAGCTCACAGCACTACAGTCTGGTTTCTACTGCAGGTTCCTGCAGTAAATTCCAGTCAAACCTCATTGACTGTGCCAGGTGCAGCTGGTGCTTTTCAGAAAGCCAAAAGGGTTGCTCGGGCAGGTTGGCAGTGCTGTCCCCGTGACCAGACACAGGGCCATGTCCTGGCAGGCTGCATGAGAAGGGTGTCCACCCTCCTCTCCCAGCTCAGCCAAAGGCACCAGGGGCTCACTGGGCAGTCACCAGCTGCCTCCAGACCTGCTCCTGTGCCTAGGATTGTGCCACAGGGCTGGCAGACTTCCAGAGGAAGCTCCAGCAGCACCCAAACCTCCCAGCACTCACACACCACTGCTGCAGCCCCAAAAAGCACGGGCACAGGGAGCACCCGTGACACTGGCAGGAGCCAGGCCAGTTCCACTCTGAGGGAACAGAGTGCAGCTCTGTCAGGGGGATGACGGAGGGAAAGAACCTGTAACCCAGCAGAGGGGAAGCCCGTGAGGCAGCGGACACTGGGCAAGCACCCGAGAGCAGTCACCCCAACACACAGGCTGTGTCAAGCCGTGCCTCACTTGCTTGCAGGGTAAATTCGTCCTTCAGCCAGCAGAGGTGGAAACGGAGCAGTCACCTCTCGTCCCTGCGGAGAGGAGCTGTGACAATGCTCCCACCACGTTCCACCTGCATGGGAAATGGCAGCAGCGTGGTACCCAGGCAGCCAGGGCGGCGTCTGCCTCCACCCCTGCAGGCAGCCAGGGGGCTGGCAGGTACTCGGAGAAGGCCAAGTGCTCCGGGGAACCGCTAATGAGCCGTTTTTAATCAACTGGTGGGGCAGAAGGGTGAGGCCAGCCCCTGGCAGAACACCGAGCTGTGGGTAGGCACAGGCAGCCTCGCTCCCTGCCGAGCTCGGGGTCTGAGCTGCCACGGGAATTGGGGAATACCCCCAAAGGTGGGGCAGGGGGCTGTGCTCCTGAGAAGGTTCATTTTTTAGGAACCCTACCTATGGTTCTGTGCCCCTCAGCACAGGCGGACCGGCCTGCCGCGGGGGTGCTTGTCCTGCCCTGCTCTGGCCTCACCTCGTGTCCCGTGCGCGGCTTTGGGCCACACAACGCAACAAAGAAATAAAGCTACTGGCGGGCGTCCAAAGGAGGGCANGAGCCCCGCGGCCTGGCGCTGCTGGCCCGCCGCAAGGCCGCGGCCCGCCTGCTGGCGCTGCCCCGCCCGGAGGCGCGGCTGCAGGCCGGGGTGCAGGCCGAGGTGCAGCTGCCGGCAGAGGCGGAGGCAGAGCTGCTGCTGACCCGGCTGCGGGAGGAGCGGCAGGAGGGCACGGAGGCCGCGGGGCAGCAGCGGTGGCTGTGCCGTGCCCTGCAGCTGCTGCCCCAGCCCCGCTCCCTCGCGGTGGCGGCGGCCGCGCTGGCTCTGCTGGGCCGGGCCGGAGCTGCAGGAGAGGAATGCGCGGCCGGGCTCCTGCTGGCCTGGCTGCTGGACAACCGGGAGCGGTTTTCTGCCTTCTGCCTCTGCCTGCCGTGTTCCCATCTCGCCTCCCTCGCTGGTCGCTATGCCCAGTTCAGCAGATCTTACTTGGACCTCCTGGCCTGCTGGGGCGGCCGCTTGCACTACGACCCCTTGCAGGGACGGTGGGTTAAAAGTTGCCCTGACAAAGCAGAAGTGTCCTGGGAAGAATTAAAGGAGCGCTTCAGCTGCCTCTGTCAGGGTTCTGCACTGCTCAAAGAACAGACCCAGGCTGCTCTGAAACTGCTGAGGACACGAGATGGAGACTTTACAGTCCGTGGCCTAAGTGTGTGGACTGACTTACTGATGGAAGTGGGCTGCTAATGCACGAACACAAAAGCAGCGTGAAAACTTGGAAAATCAAGCAAATCTGGTTAACTTTATTTGATGTGAAAAGCAAGACAACTACACCTCACTTCGTTGAAAACCAAACGTTACTGTGGCTCCTGAGCGCAATGATTCTGACTGCATCTGGTTCTGAAGTCTTTCGGGGAGGCCTGGTGTTTCCTTGTAATTGTGCTGTCATTTCTGCTCCACACAGAAAGTGTCTTTGTTTTCAGTACTTGCTGATTTATATCTAATAAAATGAAGAAAATCCTCTTTGCTTCAAATATGGAGTAGTTTTCTGTTCAGAAAATATGGCAGTTCAGATATGGTCATTGTAGACGTTTTTCTAAATGTTGGAGGCTGAGCAAAAGTTCAAAGGGAGGGTGGAGTTCCAAACGTGAAAAACACAAAATTGAGGATTCCTTTAGTAGTGGTTGTCTTCACTGGGCTGTCTGCTCTAGTGGCCACGTCTACGCTTCTGTAGCTCTCGCACATGACTTAGCCCCAGGGTCAGTGAAGAAAGTGAGAGGAAGCCAACTGGAAAGCTTCTTCAAGAGTTCTGAAATAAAGGTCTTTATTAGTTGCTGTATTATTTGATAATAGGCAGGTATTTCCTAAGAAAATGGTGGTAAAATGTAGGCTGTTCTGTGTGGTTTCCTTCCCATTTTTGTAATTTGTTACACGATCCATTGCTTTGTGAAGCAGAAAAGTGAGTGAACAGCAAACTTTTATTATATTCATATATAATATGTATTAATAAAACTTTATGTATTTATACAAAAGTTATATAATTGCATGTGTAAAATATGTGATATATACTATATATAATATTTCCCCCCTTTGCTATTTTATCTTCTATCTGTTTCTGTGAGGAAAACTTGACCAGGGTAATTTCTACCTTTCCACCTTCATTAAAATGAGTACTGCAATGCAGAAGTAAACTGGAAATTACCAAAAGTGAGCTCTGTAAAAAGAGAATAGTAAAGGAAGATGAGGCACACGTGTGGAACTAGTGCCAGAAGAGTTACTCATTAATCTTTTGTGTGCAGGACCTGTCAGAGTTCCTGTAGGCCTTATTCTTACAATTTCAAGATCAATTGAGACATCTTTCTTTTGTTACAAAAGCCTTTTGGGAGGGGTTAGAAGATGCTTCACTTATGCTTGTAAGCCTAAAGAAAGCAAACAAACCCTTAAATGTATAAACTATTGAAGTTAATTAGAGTAGTAGTCCGTCTTATGACAAGAAATAGTGTATATAACTATGGCAGGTATTTCTGTATGGCAGAACTAGAGTGGGAATAATCTTGTGGTTTTGAAATGGAAGCAATTAGTACAAGGATTGAAAAGAAATGCTTATTTGAACTTACGTAGAAGTAATTACAGACATTTTAGAAATAAGTTCTTATTCTTCACCTGTTCTAAAACAGAAGGGGTACTTAGGGGTAGCAACCTTCACATAGTTAAAAGGACATGCTGCTAACCTATGAAAAATACAACTCTTTCTTTGTATTCCTTGCTGTGTCACATCAGTGAGACAATGAAGTTCTGGATCTGTGGATGAACATACTCTAGATGTACAACTGTGGCAGTTGTCTTGCTCTGTCTTAAATGGAGTTGTTGCCCCGTCTGGAAGTTGTGATCAGTCTTAAAAGCCTCCAATGTCAGTGGACCTCCTGACTGAGTCAGTATTTCTGTGGTATCAAAAAAAGAAGAAATCTGTCTAAAAATCTGTCTGAAATCTGTCAGTGTTTAAAACTGCTTAGAAGTGTAAAGCATGAAGCTTGAATTTATGTTGTCTAGCCACAGCTCCCTGTGTTATGTAGTTTTGGCATTTGGTGTGGAAACTCTGCACTTGAGCTTGCTCTTAACGCTTTTAACAGGCATAAGGCTTTTGTCTGTTAGAATACTTTCTGCTATCAGAGGTTCCTGATGAAAAATATACCCAAAGATACTAGCCAAAGTTATTTGCTTCTCCCCAGATATACATTAAGGGTGATTATCAAATATTGCAGTAACCTTACAAATGTTACAGTACCAAACCAAACCTCAACTATTAAAACCTACTGTTCCCAGGTACCTGAATCTCTGGGACAGATTTCAATGAGAGTTAAGTCTTAGTTTTGCTTGTCAGGTTAGATATGTTTCCTAATTATACTCAGAATGTTCACTATAAATTAAGTCTCTTAACTGTTTCTAGAATAAACCAGATCCTTGTAGGGAGTTTCTTGCAGTATTTCAAGTCTTGCTTTTTGGTGAGCTTTGTGTTATAAAATTCAGTTCATGAAGACATATGTCTTCCTTTCAAGTAATGTGTATTACACCTTTTATTAACTAAGTGCAACTACAGAATCTTTTGCTGGCATAGCTGGTAATAGGCCCATCTTTGACTTCATTAAGAAAGTAAAGAAATAATTTTGGGGATGAACAGGCAAGAGACAGGCCAGTATAAACCTTATGAACTGATTTCCAATTCTGTCTTCCTTATAGAACCAGGAATAGTAAAAGGTGGTTTAACCTCAGTGAGAGAAAAGCACCTGGTTACAGCAATTACACAAAAACGTTCCAATCTGTCCCAAATACATTATAAAGAGATGCCAGATCCTTGATTACCAAATTCCAGAATCCATATGGTATTCATTGAACAAACACACTGGTCCACACTCCGTGTTATTTCAGCGTGCTTGTCGGGTTCTCCAGGTAGCTGTGCGAATGATGAATTTTTTCTGGAGCTCCATTTTTAATAAAAGTGTAAACAGGAAAGGAACAAGTGTGATGACTGCAACCTCCTCCCTCTATGTATTTGCAGCTCATATGTGCAAACTCTTGACAATCCCAACTCTCGTGAGAAGCAAGATACTGTAAACGACAGGCTAAGGCCTCTTCCACAATCACCTTCCCCCTTTATTTTTTTTCCCCCTCCTTAATGAGGAGAAGCAGATCTCTGCTGTTTATTAAATGATGATTGAAGAAACTGCTATGCTTGTGTTTTAGAATATTGGTAAGGATCATGGAATGCATCAGGAGGCTCTTACTAGCCCAACTAACAGCTAAGACATTTTCCTGCTATTGATATTTGACTTTTTTTTTTCCAAGAAAGAAAAAACAATTTACCTCTTGTCAAACAGAGCTCCACAAGTGACATACGATGAAATGTCTGGATACAAAGTTGCCTTTTTTCTTATTTTTCTTGTGAGGTGTCTGTTCCCTTGTAGTAGACAAAATCTAGAAGAAAGCAAATTATATATTCTAGTGTTTTGCAGAATGTATGCAGATACTAGAATAAAGATAAATGATGTAGAATAAATTGTTCATTTATGAAAACAGTATTAGCAAATTGGTACTATCCAGGTGAATATGCAAGCCTGATTGTGACAATACATTAGCATGAATTTTTTTTTGCACACAGGGTTTCTTTCCCCAGCCCTTTCCCCAATAGGTGAATTAGGGTCTAAAGTTCTTTCAGTGAGTGTGAAGGATGACTTTTATTTTCTTCTCATATGTAAGAGAATATTTATTAGGTCACGAAGGCAGACCGATATTTTAATCACATGGAAGTCACATTTTCAAATACTGTTTAACTAGAAAGTTGAAGTTGTATGGCTAATTGTATTCCTGCTGTTTCTGAAAAATGGAAGATTCAAAGCTGAATTCTATTCCTTGTGAGCAGCTTGGATGAATGACCCATTCCAAAGTGCTGGCAAAGGTCCTGCACCATTGCCATTCAGAGCACAGCAAACAGCAGGAGTACGGGCAGCCTGTACTTGAGAAGCTTATTTATTTGTTGGGCAGAATCACAGAAAAAGAAATAAAATGCAAGTGGGAAGGGTGAGGAGAAAAGGTGGAAGGCTGCTCACTTTTGAAGACCCATTGAGAAAGAGTAGATTTCCCCTTTACCAGAAATGAATGGCTTTGCTACTGCTGGAGGCAGCATTAGATTGGTAATTTTGTGAAAAAAAGATCAGAAGTGTTTTGATTCGATGTTGGCTGCTGTTCTAAAGCACTCATCCTCTGTGTGCCCAAATGACCACACTGATCAGTGATTTAACAGGCAAGAATGTTAAGGTAGTGAATGAGAAATGTAGTTGTGCAGGGTAGGAAACTCTTTATTTAAATAGGGGCTGGTCTCACAGAGACCAGACCAAAGAACAGCATCCTATCTGCCCTGGTATAAAATAGATTTGAATAATCACAATATGATCTGGAAAATCAGCTTTTTATCAGGCAATAATTGATATAAATCCTTCTCAGAGGCAGTTTGCTCTCAGCATTGCATCTGTCTCATGAGGAATTAAATGTTATTTTTACCAAACACATCCTTCCTTATGGATCAGTTATGCACTTTCCTGAATTTCAGATTAAGAGATGCTAGACAACCTGGAAAAAAATTGCATGTTTGTTCTCCCCTGTGTAGTTCTTTTGAAAAAGTCTCAGGATAAGAAACTGACTGTAGCAACGAACTAGACCAGAGATAAACATATAGTTAAGGTGCATTCTCTCTGATCATTTTCAAAGATGTTAAGCCGGTAAAAGTCACTACTCCTTCAATATTGAAGTCATTCACATGCCAACACCACCTTAATTCCTTGTGTGTCACTACCTTAGGGTTACTGATATTATTTTAAATATTTAATTAGAAGCCAATAGTTTCCCATTTCAGTTCTTTCACAGCCAGGTATCTGTGTCCCTAAATCTTTAGAGTGGTTGGCATTTTATTTACAGTTGGTATTTTGATTCATCTCAGATACCACAGAGGGTGGCAGCAGAGCCTCACTGCACAGATACGCTTGGATTTCTGATCCAATGGGAGAATCCAAGCTCAAGGGCCATTTCTAGAAGCAGAAGAGATGCAGGGAGGAAACACCCAGAGTTGTGTTAGCCAGTCAGAAGTTTCCAGCTGAAAAATCCTAGTGAAAATTCCTTTTGTCCTTGCAATTCTAATTTTACCATCTCTTTAACGTAATCTAGAATCAGGTAATAATATAAACCATATCCTCTGTCTCTATCCACAGGCCCCTTTTATTAATAATATTAGGTATGCAGCTCTTAAATTCCTTTTCTATGACACGATGGATTCCATAGTATTATGTGATCAATTTACTGTAACACTTAACTAGTACATTTTACCAGAAACCATAGCAGCATGCACTGAACAGGAAAAAAAGTAGCAATCACATTCTGCATCTTGTCTTGAACTGCACCTTGCTATTGTATTTCTTCCTCTGGGAAGGATGTTCAGGATGCCTGCTCAGACATGGGCTGTTCATAGCGTGCAGCTCACAAACACACCAATCCCAGCGTTTGATAAAGCGCTCTTTAGATTTTTGGCAATTGTCAGGAGTTTTAAGTCCCACCACAAAGATTGTTTGAATGTTTTCCTAAGGATAATTGCCAGTGATGAAATATGTACTGCTTTTACCTGCACATTTGTATCATTGTTCCTCTTATGGTGTGTTGGACTCAGAACAGGAAATCATAATTGTGGTCTTGAGTTCCTGTGCATAGCTCTTCTCTCAAAATGAAGCTAGCACTGGAAAAAAATGATCAGGTGCTTTCTATCGTGCATAATAAATATTACACCCATAAAAATAAGCCAACTATGCAAGGCTATTTGCTATATGATCCAACTGTCCGTTAAATACCTAGATAAATACTTGGTTTTAATGCTGAAATACTGGGAAAATTTTGTATTTGTTTTGCTCTCATAGGAGGAGATAATGAATCCTCCTTAATGACCAGTAGGCTGAAATGAGAATGCAGCCTCTCTTTCCAATACTTATAGGCAGTGGAGTCATTAATATTTCCTTATTAATGTAAATGAGCTAGGTAAGAACAATTGATTTCTTCTAGGAATTAATTGGACGTGATCAATCCCTAAAACGAGTGTGACAACAAGGTCATTCATCAGCTGCTTAACATTGCAATAGCCTAAGCTTGCCCTTTCAGCTAGGGAGAGATGCCATGCCCTGGAGAAAAGGCTTTTAAATCATTATGCTATCGACAAAAAATGGTGTACTGTTGTCTCTCACAGACTCATCGTTCTTAATGTTGAGGTGAAAGTCGCTGACTTCAGGTATTTTATAATTTGCCTTGTTCAAGCTTTGGTTTTAGGGCAAAAATGTGAAGTATATAGAGGAAACTAAGGGTCTTCTCAGCTATGCAGGGATCTTCAGGCAGTGGAAGTGATACGCAAGCAAATGTCATAATTTAATTAATGTCTAGATCTTCTACACACTTTTGAGTGAGTTGATGGCATTTTTTGATCATACCAATGAAATAATCTGACCCATCACTTATTTGCTTCAAATAAGTTTGAGCGCTGAATTCATCTCCAATTTGCCAGTGTTTTGCTTTTTTGTTAAGAGGTTTCTTTCTCCCTAATGCAGCAAAAGCAGCTTTCCTTTTATCCTTCATAAATATGTAAAAAATCCTGTTCAACTTCAAAGATAATATGCATCGAGGGAACAGAAGGATGACCATAATGCAGAAAATAATTTCTAGAAGGTAAAACTAGTATTTCTTAGTAGTGCTGAAGTAGTCAAGGACTTTCTCCTATTTTTAAATGAGTCAAAATTCAGTAAGGAGGCAACCCCCCTCCACCTGCAAACAGTACCTCAAACTGTCAGTTAACCCAAAAAGCACAAATAAGATCCAGTAGCAAGAAATGAAAGCTTGAAACAATTAAAAGAAAGATTCTGTTTTCTATAATGATAGGATTGTCAAGTTAATGGAATAATTTATCAACACCTTTTGTGGTTTTCATTACTTACTTGCAATGCTTTGCAGAGACTTTGTGTGTTCCTAAAATGCGCTTTTTCATTTCAAGCACAAGTTTTTTGGTGAGTAGGACCAAGCATATGGCCTGATGGGGAAAAAAACGAGGAAGGAAAAAGAAAGGGCTGGCGTGTGCACTTCCCCACCATGAGGTCTGGCACGCTGTTCCAAACTCATGAGCCTGATCTGAGAGCAGTGAGGAGCACGTGGCTCATAGTTTGGATCTGATCATTGTTCAAGACGATTGGAGTCAATCCAATAAATGTGAGAAAGGTTTTATCTGGATCAGACTTAATACTGCTTCCTTTTGAAAGTGATTGGGTTGGTGGCACTGGCTGTAATTGAGCTAGGTACAGCATGAGTTTTGGTGCAAAGTGTGACAGACAATATTTCCTCCAAAGCAAGAAGAAACACCAAACTTATTTTCTGAAGGACATACAAATGTGTAGGTCCATGCATTCCTATGAAAGAAATTTGTTATGCGAAAAAAAAATTGACTGAGGAATGACTCATTTGGTATTAATTCTAGTAACATAAAATTCTCATCTTCACACCTTGCATCTATGTCAAGCCCTCTAAGATTTTATCTTTATGCTATGGCTTTCTACATGTGACAATTTTTATTCCTTTTCAATCTGAGAAGAGGGAAAATTACTTAAATAATTCTTCTCTGTGTTCAGTTCTGTCTTCAAAAATGTGTTGCTGACACTGCCAGTTCAAGACTGTCGGAAACATGAAATAAATTGCAAAGGACTAAAAGGAGCAATTTAAGAAGGTGCACTATCCAAANTCAACAAATTCTTACTCCTTTTAGGTGTCAGAGATGAGGAAAAATGCCAAACTACATCCCATGTAGTTGGCCTATGAAATGGATTCACTGAATCAGAAATCTTATTTTAAAACAGTGTATGTATTAGCAAAAGAGACATCTTGAAAAGTATTTGGGTTCTCAGAAG
>VYZR01116425.1:92565-105963 GCA_013400675.1 Oxylabes madagascariensis | reverse complement strand
AATTGAAAAAGAAAAAAATTATTTGGGGTGTTAAATGTTGGAGAACAAAGTTTTCTGCTTTGCAGGGTGTTCTCCTTACAATTGCAGTTATAGTTAGTGGAAAAGCTTGCCACCATTAGTGTTTGGAGCCCTGCAAATCCTGTTGGCTCAGTATTGACTCCTAATTAATGACCCACATTCTCACAGATGCACTGAGGCCTTCTGTGATGTGGCTGTACGAGTGGAAAACAATAGAGTCATTTATTTCCAGCTGTATCTGTCCCATGAATAAAGGACATGAAGTAGTGCCAGAGTGTGGTTTCTGTTGGCTGCGGCGCAGAAATTTGGCAGCTTTTGTAGCCAAGGGAGTGTAATTTATAAAATTCAGAGATCTGATGACAACTGGTCAGTTGTCTTCAAATGCAACATGTTGGGCTTCTCTTGAGCACTCTTTGTGTACATAAAGCCCAGTTCTGGCTACAACAGCTGTGTACTTAAAAAAAAAATAGTTCAGGGCCCAGGGTGAAACCCTTGAAATGGGATGGAATATAGCCCTTACTCTGACCCACACTAATTAATCTCTTTCAATGAAGCCAGCATATACCTCTGTATCTATGAGGAAGCCACTCAAGCTGTATCTGGTGTCTCTGCTTCCATCACTGTGATTGTGGCTGTGTTTTCCTTTTGCCATGGGCTGAAAATGCTCAATAGTACATCACCAAAGCTGTGATGCTGTGATTGTGGACTGCTTCTTTTAAGCTGTACTTGCACTAACAGGCATTGGGCACCTCCCAGATTGGGCAAGGCTTTAATGTGCACCATGAGGACAGTGTCCTCTGAGGCAATGTCTGTAACTCATGTGTTGGTGTAACCTAATATATTTTACCTGTGTTACATTGGGGTTTACATCTAGAACTGGGATTTTTTTCTCTTTGTATAAAATGTATCAGTGATTGTTTTGATGTGTTCTGAAGTTACTTAAATGCCAGATTAAATTTTTTACAGTACGCAGGCTCATGGCACGCAGGCCCTTTAAGCAAGCTTGGGCTGACCATGTGCTGACCTCAGGCCGTTTTGCTGTTCCAGACATTCACCAACACCTATGCAACTGGTTTTGACTGGTCCAGTGAAAACTGGGCAATATGTGTGATTTTGTTGATAAATCGAATCATCAAACCTCACTTCCTTGGGCCAAGAGGAGAAGCTGACATGGTCCTATTGATTTTAGCCCTGATAAGTGCTCTTCTCTGCCTCTTACTTAATGGCCGGAAGAGAGAATTGGGTCTGCTTGTGGAAGAGCAGGATAAGACACACTCGTGTGTGTTTGTGAGTGTACATTCACATGCATACACACACAATTATATTCACAGACAGACCTTTTCTAGAGGCTGGGACACTTGCTGTAGTTCAGCCCAGAGCTTGTTCCAGAGGGTTTCCCAGCTCTGGCATATGACCATGGATAGAATTGTTTGTGCATTGTCCTGGCTTTGTTGTAAGTGCCAGAGTGATCCCATTGGTCAGGTGGAATTCTGAGTGAATGAAGCATGGTTTGGAGCATGTAGCATTTAGTTATTACTTTTATGCCCCTTGTGTCTGTTCAATGTTTTATGAATGTTTAGCAGAGTGTTTGCACAGCATCATTAAGTGCCTTATTGGGCTGCAATGGCCAGGAGTGCTGTTAGCAGTTCCAGCAGAAAGTGTGGCCATGTATCCTGTACCTGCCAAAGAGCTGCTGGACTTGGGATGAGCAAGGCAACCAAATCCTGGAACGCTCATCATAAATGCGAATTAAATTCCACAGGTTTCTGTCACAGATCATCAGTATCAGGAACTTACATGTGCTCTATGCACCTTTTCAAACACTGCCAGAAATGGACCTCTGCAGCTGTTGCCTGCAGCTGTTTATGGTTTAGCTGTAATTTCATAGTTCTGTACATGCTGGAAAAACCAAGATGGGTTATTGACTACAGGCAGACTCTATAGCCAGAGAGAAGGACACTTTATACTATGCCACAGTGTAAATAAGCCCACAAACCCAAACATGGAAAAGTCATTCTGTTGCTGACAGCTGATTTGTGATTTTTCTTGCCACAAGGATTAGGTGCTCCTTGGAGCCGACTTGCCAGACGACTCCTGTAGTTGGAGCTTGCTGGATTTTGTTGGGCTAGCTTCATGTTCCCACAGTCCTCACCTGGTGTTTGGGAGAGGGGAATGAATTGTCTAGCTTCTCCCTGCTCCTCCTTTATCTTTCCTTTCCCTCTTCCCCTGACACAGATTTCCAAAGAGAAATAACTGGGTGCTGCTTTGTCTGTTGAAAGCTTTTCTTGGTTTCTGGCTTGATGTTGTCCTAGAAGGAGATCAATTGTGACAATGCAGAGCCATGCAGAGTCCCCAGGCAGCGCAAAGGAGAGCTGCTTTATCGCAAAAACCAAGCCTTTTTAAGCAGTTAGCCAATTATCAGTTTACACAGTTTAGGGCACAACAAGCCCAATTAATCAACCACCATACACCACGATGTGGACGTGCAGCAGTCACCCAGCACATCTCTCTACCCCTATTCCAGCTGAGTCACTCTCCCAGAGTTCCCTTCTACTTGGCTGAAGTAGCAGGCCCGAGCCAGGATTTTAGAAGGGTTACAAGGCCTTATTTTATAAGGCTTTACCTATATGCAACAATCGATGCAGGCAAAAGCCTGCTAGTGACACACTGATAGAGCAGGATGTTCAGTACATACTAGTACTTCTCAAGGGGGAAGAACCTGAAATTTAGAAATTATGCAGGAATAGAGTAAGCATATGTTAATTCAGTGTTGGTTGGGAGGACATGAAGCTGACAGTATGAATAGGTCTAATAGCTCAGCATTTGTAGTGTTGAGGTTCAGTACACAAACCATCAGATAACCAGCAGCAAATACTTGTCAAATGGTTCTTCTGAGGTTTACTCAGCAGTCAGATCATGGACACAGTGGATTAAGTGTTGAGATCACACTGTGTCCGTGCATTTTCTGGGTCAATACCTGGCCCTTTTGGCAGCCCCTTTGAGATCATAGTGATTTCTGATATGAGGACTCAATTGCACCAACGTCACACAAATACCTTCCCAAACCTATGCTAGTAACAGTCTTGTGCTGAGTATTTCTTATAGCCAGATACCTGCTCACACCCATGGAGTCATTCATGCACGAGTGGAGATTTTTGTACTGGAAGGCCTGTGGTCCTCCTGGTTCTGCAGCAACATTTCCCTCTCCTGCCTCAGCTGGTGGAGGTCAAAATCGTGGGTTGTATGTGGGACAATAGGCAGGTGAAAAGGAGCGTATGTTTTTTTCCTGTTCTGCACCAAGCAGAGATGAGAATGCTGTCTTGAAGCTGCCTGGTAAAGAGGGACAGGAATAAGAACTGAGGGCATTTTGTTTGCAGGACTCCAGCGAGGCAGTAGAGGGGGTTGAGAAGTGAGGATTTCAGGACCTTCAAATTCTTAGTCTTCTTCTAGACAGAGTGGGCTTTCCTTTCTGTCCGTGTGACATCCAGGACAACTTATGTGTAGGTGCTCACATGGAAAAAGGTTTCAGTCTCCAAACTTATAACTACCATCACACACATTTTGTGACACGTATATGTCCTTCTCTCTACTTGTGTCACTTTTTATCAGGGTGGTTGGGGGCCGAGATGAGGACTTTTAAGACCCCATAAAAACAAGTAACTCAGGCATATAAACTATTGCTGAGAGCATGAGCATGGTGCTGCGTCTCCCTGCATCCTTATGTTCTGTATGAGAGTCCAGCTCTTGAGAAAGCAAGAGCTCTTCAGCGGGCTGAATGTCACATTCAGCTCAGAGAATTTGCCCTGAAATGGCTATTTTTTTACTTGATGATTGGAGAAAGTTTGCTACATGGAGGGAGGACTACCAAGTCTCCACTGAGAAATCCATATAAGATTTTTTAAATCCCCCACCATCTTGAAGTGCCAAATAGATACTTTTCCGCTTAGCTCATAGTAGTACTTGACTTGGAAGCATAGGATTATCTCTTAAAATGTGTTGTGTACCAGCAAGGACTGAAATATCTTGCCTGGAAAAAAACAGATCTAGCTTTTAGAGCAGGACTCTTCTGTAGGTTGTGCTGATTACTGCTTTGTGCTGCTTGACTGTGATTTTTGGCACACAGAGTCACATACCAAATTCCCGAAATAAAATGCTACATGATATCCTAAAAGTTCTTAGGAAGCTTTAAAAAGAGATTTGTCTGCTGAGTGGGTACCTCTTCTGATGAAGCCAAATGATGCAGCAGCAGTGGTTTAAAAGGAGAAAAGTTTAGTCAGCAGATAATTAGGCTTTTTAGTAAGTGCAAGGAGAAAAAAGAAAACCTTCCATCAGACTTGTGTTTGTAGAAGTTGTCAGCAATCCTGCTTTGATTGGAGAGGGTGTGCAGCTCTTTGAATAGTTAAAACATCTGTTCAGCGACGTTGTGAAATGCTCGTGTTCGGAACCCCTGATAAGGGGGACTGCTGAGGGCNAAAATGCTACATGATATCCTAAAAGTTCTTAGGAAGCTTTAAAAAGAGATTTGTCTGCTGAGTGGGTACCTCTTCTGATGAAGCCAAATGATGCAGCAGCAGTGGTTTAAAAGGAGAAAAGTTTAGTCAGCAGATAATTAGGCTTTTTAGTAAGTGCAAGGAGAAAAAAAGAAAACCTTCCATCAGACTTGTGTTTGTAGAAGTTGTCAGCAATCCTGCTTTGATTGGAGAGGGTGTGCAGCTCTTTGAATAGTTAAAACATCTGTTCAGCGACGTTGTGAAATGCTCGTGTTCG
This sequence comes from Oxylabes madagascariensis, assembly GCA_013400675.1. Lineage (NCBI taxonomy): Eukaryota > Metazoa > Chordata > Aves > Passeriformes > Timaliidae > Oxylabes > Oxylabes madagascariensis. Next base: position 101,178 of record VYZR01116425.1, on the reverse strand, counting down.
GAACCCCTGATAAGGGGGACTGCTGAGGGCTTGGCTCATAGAGGCTCCACAGGCAGCAAGAGCTGCACAAACTGTGGCCACCGCTTGCCTTTCCTCCTCCTGGGCAGAGCGAAACATAGGAGACAGCTACTATTTTACATGTGATTTTGCTTTGAGAGGGAGAGAGCAGGAAGTGCCTAGGAAATGGTTCATGACAAAAACCTGGAGTTTTAAATAGGAGAGAGGAGGAGGAGGAGGAGAGCTCATGGGCACAGTTTGTGAACAGTTGAAACACTGACACAACAGCAGCAGGGGAAAACCAGACTTCTGCGAGAGCAAGCACATCCCAAGCTATCCCGATGGAAGGAGAGACAGCCCCTGAGGCCAGAGGAGCAGCCAGCAAAGCCACTCGGATCGCCCTGGGTGTCTTTGTGAGTGGCACTGTTGTGCTTGGCACCGCTCTTTTCTTGGGTAAGTGCAAGCGTTGACACTAGCCTGAACACTCCCCAGCCCGTCTGCTGGGTGCCCGTGTTTGTACCTCGTGACGTCTTTTGGTGAAAATCTAAGTCTCTCTTTCTTTCCCCCCTTTTTATATTTATCCTGGAAGGGATATGAATCATTAAAGGAATTTTGTTGTGGGGATCCTAGAGCTGTGAGATGCAATGTGAACTCATGTAAGGTTTTGAATGCTGACTTTAAATTTGGATAATCAGTTGAATGTGTTCTGACCAGAATTGGGTTCTTTCACAGGACGGAGAGAAACAGGTGAGATTATGCTGATTATGGATTCACCGGTTGTGACCAATGTGGAGTAATATTCTCTGTTTCCTGAAAACGAATCTGTGTAGTGCACACATTTTATGGAAACTTTTGGATTTTCCTTCATTTGGTTTTCATTTAGGGCTTGACTAAAATTCCTGTAGAAAGCTTCAATAGTGCATATGTGTGCACATTTTTTAGATCTTTCTGTTCTTCTATCATGAATTGCAAAGTTGTCTTTACAAAAGTCATAAAGAGTGCATCTCGGATGAAATTGAAGTATTTTTTTCAGATATATAAACTGTAACTAGATGCAACAGGGAAGGAATTAGTTTTTCCTCTCCCACATTTGGAATTGCCTGTAGATTGGTTTTGTTAGAATAATACTTGAAAGCATATGCCTACGCTTCTGAAATTATGTGTAGAAGTATAAATATGCCCAGAAACTCCAACCAAAGAGGAAGCTGTATTGTATCCTGTAAGAACTTTGCGGATCTGGGTCCTCTTTTAGAACTATTCAGCCCAGCTTTTTGTTTCTTTAGACCAACACAAATTTCCATAGATTGCTGGAAACCTTGCCTCTAAGCATACCTTTTGCTTTCCTCCAATCCTTTATGATATTGTGATCTTGTTTGAAAGATCTGCTTTGTTTATAGTCGCAACACAGAAAACCATGTCAGGTTTTCTATAGAATATTTAAAGCACCAGGCTCACGCTTGGTTAGAGTTTTTCTGCTCTGGAGCAATTTCTGCAACATTTGTAGGCAAAAAACTTCTGTGTTAGTGATTCCATTCAAGTCAGTAAAACTTTTTAGAACCATGAGCAAGTTTGAATCTTCAAATTTCTAGATAAAAAAAAAGTTTTTCACTTAAAGAATGCAGTATAAACACCAGGGAGTAATAATGGAGAGGCTTTATTTCTTTTTGCCTGCACTATATTTGTTTGCTTATTGCTTAGAGCAATAAAAGCAATAGACATTTACCACCACAGCTTCTCAGAGATAGAACTGCTTTATCCATAGGCCAGGTGTGAAAATTCAAGCAAATATATTAATTCTTGCAGACAGTTTTCCAAGTGTGCCTGTGGCATGTTCTATAGGCAGGGATTCAGTGTCAAAATTTTCATTGGCATAACTGCTAAGAAAAAAAATGCTGACCTTGGGTCAACCAAAATGCTTTTAGCATTTGTTTGGAAATTGTCTGAAATTTTCAACCTAAAGAACCAAGGAAAAAAAATGAAATTGTTTTGGTTTAACATTTTTTCAATGAGATGTTTCCATGCTTCGTTGTGACATGTTTTTATTTGTAAGTTTGAGCTTAACTTTTTTAGTTGTATTTAACTGTAGAAATGGACATAATTTTTTCTGTCCATATGAAACATTTCAGGCACCTCAAGATGTTCGTTTTTTCTTCAGTTTTCATTTAGTCTGCAAAACTTGCTGTTTCTCGTACACCTGAAATCAGCCTGAGGAGTGAAATGTAGCTTTCTCCTGCTTCCCTCTTCTCATAGTTGCTACAAGTCTAAGGAGGATGTGGGAGAATCAGGTGTTATTATTTACTGTTCCTTGCTTGTACTGGCTGAGACCTCACTGTGACTTCAGTGGGAGCTCCCAGGGCAGAGGCTCAGCGTTGCTGGAGTCCTGCCTGTGACACTCTGGTAGGAGTGGGGGCTGTGACAGGACAGGAGCCACCTCCTCCTTGGAGAAAGCAGACTGGTCTCCAGTTCCCTTGGGTGAGAAGTCAGGCAGCTTTGAATCTCAGTTTGAGAGCCTCTCCTCCTGACTTGGTAGTCCTTTAGGCTTCTCTCATCACAGGAGCGTTCACATTATTTGCTTCTGTACGTTTGTATGCCTTTTCCCTTACAGATTCTTTTTTTTTTTTTTAAACTCAATTGTTGTGTGTATTTCCTTAAGAATCTGGAAACAGGCTTATCAAGGAAGAGGCTAGGATGCTGAGGGTTATAACCATGAGTCTAAGTAATAATCTTATAATTAGTTATCTTAACAATAAAAAGGCAAGGGAACAAAACCGTGCAAAGTTTTTTCTGTCAAAATTAGCTGTTACTTAAAATGGAAATGTTACTGCCAGTAATTTTTTCTAAGGATAAAATTGTAAGTTTCCCATTTGAAATGGTATTTTGCTTTTGTTTATAAGTATCAAAAACACAAGGGCTTCTTCAGATTAAGAATGAAATGATGTCTGGGCTTTTCCCTCCTTTCTCTGCTTTGTTAAGAAAAAAGTCTAGCAAACATTCAAGACCTGGATGGATTCTAAAGGGCTAAATTCTAATAAGGGAAAAAGGTGAGCTGGGAGAAGTGCAATACTTAATTAAAAGGGATATTATCCATTATTTGTAGCGGCTCAAAATCATATTCTGGAGATCTCCACTTCTCTATTTTATCCTGTTCTTCAATATTCCTATTACAATCTTTGTATGCCTCAAAATCTTGTGCATTTCTTGGTTAATTTACAAAGGTGTTTGAAGTGTTGTGTTTCACTATACCAATGCAAGCTTTGGAAAAGCTGTCCAGAAATAGTTTTACATTCCCATTTTTTGAGAAACTTGGATTGAAATCCAGCTATTTCTGTCATTAATTGCCATTAAAACTGTGAGACTGGAAGAGATGAAAGAGTTTTACATTCAATTCTAGCATTAGGACTTTTTGTAAAAAAATTTCCTGGGCTGAAATGATATTTCACATTTTTCTATCACTTGTGAACAACATATAAGTCCTGCAGAAATTGCTTTATAACTACCAGCACTGTTAAACTATGGTACCATAATGTATTCCATTGTTGGGTTTTTTTGTTCAGAGTTATTTGCTTTTTCTATTTTTGCCATGGACTGTTATTAAGATAATGGATATAATGAGACATTTCTTTATGCCTACTGAGCATGTCTAGTGAGTACTATTTCACCTATCCCTTGGGATTCTCCCTTCCTAATCCCAAGTATCAATTATCTGCATATTTTCTGCCTGAGAGCAGTGTTGGAAATTAGCAATTCCTGTGCTTAAATTTCAGTGGCAGTTGTAATACATGTTTTTAAAAGATGAGCAAAATTAACTGACAATTTCATAGTTCTTCTCAGCAAGGCTTTTGGAAGCAAATGCAATTACAATCCTTTTGGGAGACAGTTCAGACAGAAACTGGGTTGTGCCTTATAAAGCACAGCTATCCTTGTGCCCTTTGCAATCTGCTTTGTTCCAGGCTGGAATGACGAGACCCTGGGAGTGTCCTGCTGGTGCTGGGCAGTCTCAGCTGCAGGGCAGTGTGAGCCCCGCAGCTCAGGGGAGCTGTGGAAACCCTACAGAGGGTGATGAGACTGCTCCGTGTTGCATTTCCAACCACAGAAGAAGGTGCAACCTGGTACAGTGGAAGGTCCCTGCCCACGGCAGAGCATTGGAATTAGAGGATCTTTAAGGCCCATTTTAAACCAAGCCATTCCATTCTGCTGTGTTTCCAAGCTCTGGAGGATGATAACAATGCTGAATTGTTTGTATCATGGTGGTGCTCACTGTCAGTGAGTAGGGCTGAAGTGATGCTACTCCAGGCACTGTGCAGAGACAGCCCTTGCTCTGTGCTGCCTGTGAACAAAGAGAGGGAAGGAAAAAGTGGGACTAGGAGGGGAAAATTATTTGTACAAGCCACAGTATTTACATAATATATATTCTAAATATTTACTTAATATACATTCTAAGTGCTCTAAATCAATGCAGTCAGAGAGGCACTGGGACCAGAGGCTGCACTGATATTGGAATGATCGAGTACACAACATTTGGCTGCAGTTGTCAAAATTCATTGCAAATGATCTCATTATGGTTTTCCATTTTGCAGTTAGCCAAGGTCTTATAAAGTTTCATCCAAAGCAACAGTACTGTTTGACTGCAGAATGCATTGAAGCTGGTAAGCAGCAATTTTATCCTCTCAATTATATCATGATTATAGTATGTTAATGAGATATTTATACCATTTAATTTTTTCCTATTTTATATTTTACTCAGAAAACTTAATGAGGGAGAAAGAACGACAACCCCAAACTTATTAAAAAGTCACTGTTCAAATTGCTTCAGTTTTGTTTATTTTGTACGATTAAAATTCATGTTTTAATTTGGTCTAATACTAGTCTAACTAGGTTGACTCAAAGTTTCCCATAGGGGATTTTTTTCTTTTTTTTTAATAGGAAACAAAATGTTAAGTGACTAGACCTTCAGGTGTATTTTGTTTCTTCCTTTCCAGTTATCAGAAAACTAGCAAGTAAATTGTTAAGCACAGAGATGATTTTGTACCAGATCTGGCACACACTTTGTATGATTTGAAATTAAAGGAGGGTAGGTTCAGACTAGTTATATGGAAGAAAATTTTTATGGTGAGGGTGGTGAAACACTGGCACAGGTCACTCAGAGGAGCTGTGGATGCCCCCTTCTGGAGGTGTTCAAGGGCAGGTTAGACGGGACTCTGAGCAACCTGGTCTAGTTGACATGTCCCTGCTTATTGCAGAAGGTTGGACTAGGTGACCTTTGAGGGTTCCTTTCAGCAATTGTATGATTTTATGGTTAGGTACTGAAAAGCTACTGAGTCTTGGGCTTGTCAGAATGATCTCTCTCTTACCACCTCTCTTTCACTGACAATAGTAACTGGTAAGAAAGCAGTCACAAAATGGAGCTGAAAATACAATTATCTTTTCTAATGTGTGTTAGATCAGAATTTGATTTGTTTTCTTGTGCAGTATTCAACTAGAGGTAAGCACTGCATAGTTACTGAAATGCAAATCACAATCTACTTAATTTGTATCACCACTAAATTCCTCAGGCAATTAATTCTATCATGGCAACAATGGAGAGCCTGTCTTCAGGTGTCTGGCTCCAGCAGCTCATATTCATGTAGTGCTAAGTTCAGTTGTCGTTGCTGTATGGCACTCAAGAAGATTCATTACAGATATTTTGTCTTTTGTTTTTTGTTTGTTTGTTTGTTTCTCATTAATCATTATTTCTGGACTGTAGCCTTGTGTAATTCTCTGTTTAGGGAAAAATGTTCCACAAAATCAATGCAGTGTCTTTTTACAGCTGCTGGCATCCTGAGCAAGATAAATCAATCTGTANAAAAATAGCCCCAGGGTGGAAATGTGTAGGAAGCAAGGTATTTTAATCTGCGTGTGACTTGACTTTGGGCTATACTCTGCAGCATGGCTACCTCGCCAGGAAGCCCTGCAGACCAACTGAGGAGAAAGGGTGATGATTATTGTTAGGTAGGAAAGTCTTGCCAGATTCTTATAGTCTTGGCTTCTTATAGTCTTACAGTCTTTCTTGGCTAGAAGTGAGTCATTCCAAAAAAGGGACATATGCAAGATTTAATATTGTTGGTGGTGTGCTTGAGCTTTGCCCAGCTTGGGTACATAATTGACATATTAATTGACATAAGAGCCTGGCTTGAGCTCACCACAGAACAGAGGTCAGTTTTAGGATTTAAGGCTTAAATATAGCACTTATTTTTCTTCGGATTTTTGTAGGCACCAAAGCCCTCCTCCAATTGCTTTTTTCAGTCTTATTGTATTCAATGTTCATATCATTAAGTATTTTAAAAGCTGCATTTGGGCTCAGAGTATGAGTTTTGGTTTTCAGCATTGTATATGATCTCAAGACTTGCATTTAAAGTCTGCTGAAGATGTCACAAGGAAAGGAAAAAAAAACTGCCAGAGCCTGTTTTAAGTTATGCTTTTTATTCTAATTGTTCTGCTGCCAGAACAATTAATGAACAATGGGGGAGTGCTTTCATTAGGGAAATTAGGATGTGTCTTCCACTCTTCTCTAAACATTTGGGGCTGCTTTTATCCCCACCTTTATCAATTCAGACAGGCAAAGTCAAGCCAGATAAAGCATTTAGGAGAGTCTTGGTTACTTTACTTTCTAAACTTCTAGATAACTCTTTCAAAACAGGAAGATGAAATAAAATTCTGCTTTTTTGAGCATTGAAAAAATGACACCTCTTCCTTTTTNTAGACGGGACTCTGAGCAACCTGGTCTAGTTGACATGTCCCTGCTTATTGCAGAAGGTTGGACTAGGTGACCTTTGAGGGTTCCTTTCAGCAATTGTATGATTTTATGGTTAGGTACTGAAAAGCTACTGAGTCTTGGGCTTGTCAGAATGATCTCTCTCTTACCACCTCTCTTTCACTGACAATAGTAACTGGTAAGAAAGCAGTCACAAAATGGAGCTGAAAATACAATTATCTTTTCTAATGTGTGTTAGATCAGAATTTGATTTGTTTTCTTGTGCAGTATTCAACTAGAGGTAAGCACTGCATAGTTACTGAAATGCAAATCACAATCTACTTAATTTGTATCACCACTAAATTCCTCAGGCAATTAATTCTATCATGGCAACAATGGAGAGCCTGTCTTCAGGTGTCTGGCTCCAGCAGCTCATATTCATGTAGTGCTAAGTTCAGTTGTCGTTGCTGTATGGCACTCAAGAAGATTCATTACAGATATTTTGTCTTTTGTTTTTTGTTTGTTTGTTTGTTTCTCATTAATCATTATTTCTGGACTGTAGCCTTGTGTAATTCTCTGTTTAGGGAAAAATGTTCCACAAAATCAATGCAGTGTCTTTTTACAGCTGCTGGCATCCTGAGCAAGATAAATCAATCTGTAGATCCATGTGAGAACTTCTATCGATTTGCATGTGATGGCTGGATATATAATAACCCCATTCCTGAAGATATGTCCAACTATGGTGTTTATCCCTGGCTGCGACACAATGTGGACCTCAAACTAAAGGGTAAATAGATAATTTCTAAAAGTATTTGGTTGGCTTGTCACTGTAGCTTGTTAATTGGCTGGGTTTGAGATGACCAAAAATCTCCACAGTTCTCATCACTGGATAACATCCAGCAACTCGAATTGATGTTCTCTTTTAAGTACGTTTCATTTTTTTAAATTGAAAATCACATTGAGAGATACTGAATTTAACATAAACAGAATTTGGGAGGAAGAATAGAAGTGCTGGGAATTCTGGAAATTCTACCAGTTAAGAATTAAGGGATGAAATGATACTGATTATACCAAAAGGAAAAGACAAGGGGATTTGACTCTTCCCCCTTGCAGTAGATGGTTAGACCAGAGTGCAGAGCTCAGCACACACATATAAGAATGTCCCAAAATCAATCATCAGTCCAGGGCAGCAGGCTGTCTCTAACAGTAGCCAACAGCAGGAAAATATAATGAGGCCAAACCAGAGTGATATTTTCCAGTACACTCACCTAGCCCTCAGCAGAGGCAATTTTCAGGCTTCCGGAGATGGAGGTTGTTTGGGTGTTGGGTTTCCTTCCCACTGCCACTCAGGCTGCCACTGAAGTACCTGAGCTATCATCAGTGAAACAGGAAGTTGCTTAAGAATGTTTCTGGAGGAAAAAATAGCCCCAGGGTGGAAATGTGTAGGAAGCAAGGTATTTTAATCTGCGTGTGACTTGACTTTGGGCTATACTCTGCAGCATGGCTACCTCGCCAGGAAGCCCTGCAGACCAACTGAGGAGAAAGGGTGATGATTATTGTTAGGTAGGAAAGTCTTGCCAGATTCTTATAGTCTTGGCTTCTTATAGTCTTACAGTCTTTCTTGGCTAGAAGTGAGTCATTCCAAAAAAGGGACATATGCAAGATTTAATATTGTTGGTGGTGTGCTTGAGCTTTGCCCAGCTTGGGTACATAATTGACATATTAATTGACATATTAATTGACATAAGAGCCTGGCTTGAGCTCACCACAGAACAGAGGTCAGTTTTAGGATTTAAGGCTTAAATATAGCACTTATTTTTCTTCGGATTTTTGTAGGCACCAAAGCCCTCCTCCAATTGCTTTTTTCAGTCTTATTGTATTCAATG
>VYZR01116425.1:53011-74217 GCA_013400675.1 Oxylabes madagascariensis | reverse complement strand
TGCAGTTGATTACATCAACAAATTCTTCTATGCTAATTCCTAAGCAGGGAGTGTTTTTTTTTTAAATTTACTTAATTCCAGCCTTTGTGTTTTTTGAAAGGCACTGACTTGCCTCTCTTATTCTTGATACAGTTAAACAGGGTTGGACTTCTATGCTGCTGTGCTCACAAGCAGAGCAGAGGCTTTGAGTTTCAGCTTATTGTGATTGCCTTGCCTGGAAATCAATCGATGCCAATAAATCTTTGTTTTGTGTGGCTGCTGCTGGACTTGAATTGCCTGGAATGTAATTGTTGTCACACTTTGACATTTCAGATAAAATTGAAAAAGCCGATGTGAAACCCCTGTTAAATATACTGAAGCATTCACCTTTCCGCTGGCCTGTGCTAGAATCCAATATTGGACCTGAAGGACTGTGGTCAGAAAGGAGGTTCAGCTTAGTCCAAGCCTTGGCAACTCTTCGTGGCCAATACAGCAGCTCTGTCTTCATCCGTTTGTATGTGGCTGCTGATGACAAAATCTCCAATCGCTATATCCTGAAGGTACAGTGCAGCATTTCTAATTGGTTACTTTGCATGGTATTTTATGGTCTCTTTTTAAAAAACACATTTACATACTAAATGTTTACATTTGATTATTGTTGTTATTATCTACTTGCTTACAATTGTATGTAGGTGCCATTTCATGGGAATGTAGAAGCCACTAGCAACCACATGCTATTGAAAAGTATTTTTGTACAGGTTTTCTTCTTTCAACGGGAAAAAACCCATAAAAATGTCCAGTAGACCAACAGCCAGTGTCTATGTGCATGAGAATAAGAAGTCAGTATCTAATTCTGTGTTCTGTTTATGACTCTTCGGTTGTATGAAGAATGCTTTTTGTCTGTGAGGATGAAAAATGGTCCATCAGTAGCAGATATTTTGAACTTGAGCTGTTTTTCTTGAGATGGAAACAATCTGGTGCTTATACAGCACCTTACAATACAGATTTATCCCAAGTGCTTTTAAATTTGAAATAAGAGAATTTACCTTTTTCCTGAAATGCTATTGCTTTTAGACCAAAACATTATCAATTTATTAACAACGTTAATAAATTGTGCGTTAATAACAACAGTTTAGTGAGAAAAAGACTCAAGACATGTTGTCTCCCTGTAGTCTGCCAAAACTCCAGATAAAATTGTATAACTGTGGCAAGACTGAGTGCCTGGGCCAAATGCATTGTTGTTTAAGAACTTCAGATGAGTAGCCAGAGCAGACCCTCCCTCCATGGCTACAAGAAAATACTACTTCATTTTTTGGCAAGAGAGAAGGAACATAAGGAAATAAGAAAGTTATGATGGCATTCATCACACCAAAATAGGATCTATGATCCTTATTTTGCTAGCATCTTGGCTAGCTGGAGGAATGTAGCCGAGAATACATTGTATTTACGGACTGTGGTGGTACTGGAGTGGATGCCAGTTCTAAGTCAGTTTTTCCATATGTCTTTTGACTGAGGCATTTAACTGGCATAAAGTTGAGGGGTAACTTTTCTCCATCTCTAAGACATTTTCCTGGATAGCCAACAGCCGATCAACAGTTTGCTCCATTAAAGATGTCATTCTGCTACGATGCTGTTGAGATCCTGTCAGGTTTTTTTCAGCTGGAGACTGACTTAAAAGAACTAAAGCAGAAAATCAGGGAGATGTTTATTTGGGTATCTCCTGTTATAATATTTCAGTTCAAGTCACCTGTCAGCAAATGGCTGGGCAGAGACACCCTCACTGCTGATCTCTTGGAAATGATTTATAACCAGCAGTACATTCACTCGCTATGCTTAGGGGTACCTGGGAATTAAATATCTAACTGAAGCACTACATGCTCTAAATAATGTATCATTCTGTAGGGTATTCTGATGTTAATTTGATTAGGAACTTGATCTGCAGAATGCATCAGCCAGTGCTCTACTTTGTCTTGTCCATGTTTTAACAAATTCCCTGGGGCGTAGATGTACCACAGAGTATTTCAGTCTGCTTGTGAAAATAGCTTTATTGCAAAATTCTTTTTGTTCAGCATTGCAAAATCATCAATGGGTCATAAAAGAAGTGGAAACTCCAAATAAATCTTTGTTCAGCATTCAATATTATCTTTTTTTTTTTTTTTTCTCATGAGTGCTGAAGCAGTTAGTTAACTTCTTTTGTTTATTTCTCATATTTGTGCTCTCTTGGTTTAATGTGCTGTCAAATCTAATTCTCAAGACCAGGGAATTTGAATAAGCATTTAATGTAACAGTCACATAATTGAAATTCCCCAAATAACATGAAGTTAACTATTGCAAAGACACATGTACAAAAAGCATAAGCGTATATATTTTTTGCATCATTGTGCTGAGAAAAGAAAGTGATGCTGTTTTACAAAGAATGAGCGTTACATTGATCATCACAATTACTCCTTTTTGAGGATAGTTTATTTTATTCGTTTATGGTATATTTTAAAGGTTGCGAATTTCAGCTAGTAGAGGAAAAATTACATTTATTTATTCACTTAAAATTCTAAGTTTTATTTATTTGTTACACGTAGAAAATGTGAAACACAACCTAAAGTATTTAGATTAAAAAAACTTATATGACTTGTATGAATAAATACAATCTATCGTCACTAGACTTATCTTATAAAAACAATTGCAGCATCAAACAAAAAATGTTTAGAACATCAAAGCAGTTGTTTCTGCTCCAATCAGTATCTTATTCAGAATTTGGAAGCTGGTTGATTGAAGTTTTCAGCTTTGGCTTCCATACCCTAACCTAACTTGATCACTTTGAAAAGTTCTGGGAAATCTCAGTAGTTATAAAATATATGCTGTGCACTGAGATTTTCCTGGTTAGGAATTTGAAGCAGTATGCAAACATTCCCATATACTAAATATTCCCAAAATACTAAATGCAGATCTCAAACTTTCAGGCCTAATTCCAATATTAGGGTGAACGTAGACCAGAAAATCTGATCCATGTTTAGATGGAAAAGATAAGTGAAAGTCAAAGTTGCATCAGGATTACCACACACCTTTAGCTAAAGTACTGGGGACATAACGATATCCTGTGCATGCAGTCCTGGCTGGTAGCCACTTCAGTTTCAGTTCATCTCTTCAAAAGACTGAGTACATCACCCAGTGCTGGTCTAGGGTGAAGCTCAAAATTGTAACCTCAGTTTCAGTCAAAAAACCCTAATGATGCCTCCCAGATAGACAGCAGCTCACATGCTTCAGCACCTCAGGGGCATTTGGTGCATACACCAGACTGGTATGGTCCCAGGCTGATCTTATACTCCTGAAACAGGCATAGGATGGATGCATGGTCATCAGCACCAATGGTTTGATCCTCTAGACCCAGTCCTTTTGCATTTTCCACTCACTGATGTAGCTGTTTTAAACACCTAAATCACACCTGTGATTCTTTTCTTTAGGTGGCTTAGCTATTGCAGAGGTTATGTGAGGCTCCCCGGATCACAGGAATGTGATTTAGTTAACGCCTGTCAGCACAGCATGGCATTTTCCCGTGTTTTGAAATCCCGTTGAACTCAGACTGGTGTGGTATTAGATATTTGCACACAACTACCTTAATTGTCATAAAAATATGAACCCTTCCAAAGTTTCTTATCAGATATCTTCGAATCTGATGAATTTAGCTGTTAAATGTCATTTTGTGTTGTTTTTAACAGCTTGATCAAGCAAGCCTCTCTCTGGCATCTCGAGAGGATTACCTAGAAAATACCACAGAAGCCAAATCTGTAAGTATTGTCAGCTGGAAACTAGAGCCACCTTTTTCCCCTCATCTTTTTTCATTGTTGGTTTTGTTTTGTTGAGCTCCAAACTCAAGAGTTTGGAGAAGGAATTGTGCGTTTTTTGGATTTGGGTTTTGCAGGATATCTAGCAGAAAACACAACTTCTATCAAAACACTCCTGCAAAGTGTCCTAAATGAAGCTTGCACTTGTATACAAGTACTTCTGTCCCACGGTGGTTACTGTATTAGTTGGCCTAAAATACTGGTGTACATTTTTACACATTATCTAATCCATTTGTAAGAGCTAAAAGTTGTCAGTCTAATCCAGAACTGTCATTTGCATTTCATGAGATTTGTACTCCCTGAACCATAGCTGTTGTCTCTGTCATGCATGGTATTTTTACAGTGTTATTTCTCCTTTTTAACTTGCTTGGCATTCAAGGTAAGGAAAGCACAACCTTGGTTCCTAAGGCATGAACGTATTATACTCTTTCCTATAGCTGGGCATTTCTGGTCTACTGTTACAACTCTGCTCAAGAGCAAATCCTGTTGTCATTTCAGTCTTTCTCTTTCTTTACAGTACCGAGATGCCTTTTTGCAGTTCATGGTTGATACAGCAGTGCTTCTGGGTGCAAACGCCTCCCGAGCTGAATCTGATATGAAATCAGTTCTAAAACTGGAAGTTAAAATAGCAGAGGTTGGTAATCTAACATAATCCTTTATTGAAACAAAAAGCCATTATATCAACAGTGTTAGCAATAGGGATTTTAGAAGCAGAAGGAAAGGAGCAGATCCTGATGAAGAAAGGATGAATAATATTTCTCCCTTAGCTAATTGTTAAACTGGAAATTTTATTCTTAAGGGAAAAACCTTAGCCAAATACCCTTGGTGTTTTAAAACATAATGTCAGCCAAGCTGACCATAGGCAAGCATGGGAGTGGCATGGCAATGTTTGAGGGATGGTGTTTTAGTGAGGTCCTTTGGTCTGCCATCTCATTGGAGGGGGGGATGGAGATCCATATGGCAACATGATGCAGCCTGCCGGAGAATTTCCCTGTGCTAGCTCCCACTCTCTGCTCCGCGCCGAGAGTGGCTGCCCCCAGGCCACATCGGGCTGGGGTGGCAGCAGAGCAGGGCTGCTGATCCTGGCAGCAGAGCAGGGCTGCTGATCCTGGCAGCACCTGGGCTGCTCTCAAAGGCTGCTGATGGTTCGTCGTCGAGGATCGGGGCAAAGAATGAGGAAAGACCGCTCACGTGCTTCTCAAAGGAGTTTATTACCCGAGGGGTGTCAGTGACTAGAAAGCCAAAAATCTGCCTCTTACACAGCCTTTTAAACGGGGAGGAACAGGGGGAGGATACAATCCTTCAAGCAATTAGGGATACAACAGAGAAGAGATTAAGGAGGGGCTCAAAATATGACAACCAATAGGAAAGGCAATGGGAGTGGAAAGGGTCAGATGGACCAATGGGGTGTCATGGAATAGGGGAATTCCTGGGAGGAGTCTAGGCAGGGGCTAGGGACAACAAGGACTGACAGGGAACTTTCTAGAACAAAGGGCAGGGATTAGGGAGGATTGACATTATGTAGATGAGGTAACAGGCAGGTCTAGGGTGTGAATGACAGCCAGGAGAGGGAGGAGAAAACTTTGGGTAAAACCATCCACCCGAGGGGAAAAAAGAGGAACAAACCATTCAACAGGGTTTACAAAAATATGCATAAAGAAAAAACACACCACCATGGCAACAGAGATACAGGGGTTGTTGATGTGTTAGAAACTGTGGAAATGCCTGAGGATGGTCCCATAGGAATCAAGGATTCCGAAAAGGTGATGTGATCAATATCCCTGCTGAAGTACATCTACACCAATTCACTGGTACCCACTGGGCAGCTGGGAAAATATGCCATAACTCAAGACCTTACACATCTTTTCCAACCTAAGTGATTCTATATTTTTGAAGCTGTGTAGAATCTGAGCTCCTGCCATGCACCTGTGTTGAGAATATATTACTCTGTTGTTTAAGAAGCAAACTGGGCTGATTCTCTGTGGAACAGTCTAAAAGCAGTGCATGATTGAGGAGGGATATTGGATCTTGGTGGTGAGAGAGTGGTGTTTACAGCAGTACCACCCTTAGCTCCTGAAGTGTTCTCATGGAGTAGTCTGGGAACGTGGATGAAAAACTCATGACTTTTAATTTAGGGGATCAACTGAATTTAGTAAAGCTAAGCGTATTTCAATCTGATACTTGGTGACGTTTTTGTTTCCTCGTGGAGTTTAATTTATGCCACAGGATTATTGCAGGTTGAAGGAGTGTTTTTGCTTCTCTATAGCTCTGTTTCAGTGTGGCTACTACAGGAGTCCCACTCACGGGAGCAGCAAGTTCATTATCATTTCAACCTCTACTAAAACTAGAGAGAAGGTTTGGCCTCAGTGTTGGGAAACCACCAAAAGTAAGGGTATGGACTTGATGCTGATTTGCAGAAATGCCAGCTGAGCTGAGCATTCCTTCATATTGGCAAGGAAAGAAGCTATCCCTGTGAAATGGTGGTCTTCTGTTAGCAGAGAAGCCTGTTGCACAGGACGGGTGATGCAGCAGATAGCTTTTATCTGGATTCTGCTGTTGCAGTCTTCAGGATGCTTCTTAATGGTGTGTTTGTACAGAAGTGAGGGCCACCCACAAGAGTGGCCAATCAGTGTTTCCATCTCTTTGCTGAAAGGGTTAAAATTTTGTCAAACATCTAAGCCAAGTCAAATATTCATTTTCAGTTACTTAGCATGGATGGACTAATGCACAAATACTTCCTTGTGACCTGCACACTTGAAAAACAGTAAATATCTCTTCTGTTTATCAGTGATAGCATAAGAAGGTGTGTCTTTAGCTCTGGTAGCTCTAATGCTTTGCTTAACAAGTGTCATACATAACATTAATTCACAAAGTATCTAACTGAAGCTGCCATGTAAGATGACATGGATCATGTAACAACCCTCAGCATCAGTAATGCACATAATTATGCAACAAGCCATGCTTGCTTACAGGCTCTTTTAGTAAGAATAATCCTCCTAATATCTGTCCAGATATTAGGCATGAGTCAATGGACATGGATTGTTGCATAAACCCTAATAAACATAATGATTATATAAACATCTTACTATGATGGAAGTAAGTTTGTCACTGGAAATTTTACTGTATCCTGTGTTCCTCTGCATTTTTTCAAGTAAACATATGTAATGGAGAATTTCTATGCTCAGGAAGAGGCAGCAAGAATACTTTAGGCATGCTGTGAGAGAGCTTGTTGTGTACAAGCAAGATTTTTATTAAGTTTGAATCACTGGAGCAAGAGGGGAAGTTTTGAGAGGAAGGGAGTAAATGGCTTCAAGAAGTGTTTAAAGATTTTCAGATAAATGAAATTTGCAGAAAGGGAAAAGAACGTAAATTTTTTTCCTCTATGGCTTGATCAGCTTACTGGAGAATGTTGATTGGAGAAGTGCCAGCTGTCTGGTTAGTCTGGCGTCAATCTCTGTCCTTTAGACTGCCCAGCATACAGCCTGTTGTATAGGATTTACATTACAGCAGGGCTGGAATTGCCATCGGGAATTTTTGTTTCTCTTGAACACTGAGAAAATTTTGAGCTATATCTTGTACTTTGTTTGTTTACTATTATGAACCACAGGGCTGTCTTGGAGTCTGCACATCCTTCTTGTCAATTATAAAAGGACTTTCTTCATATTTAGGATTTCTTTTGCTGTATCCTTGGATATTTGAGATATGGCTCCTCTGGTCACCCAGATGAGAGGACTGGTTGGGGAATGCTTAATTCATGTCTGGTCTATATACTCAGGTTTCCTGCTATGGGAATCAGGATGATGGGGTGAAATGAGGGGAAACTTGTGTGTATCTGGCTGTTGCGCCAGGTGGAGTAAAGCCCTTGCAAGAACACTTTCAAATCCAAGACATGAGAGGCACTTTCAGTTATGAAGATGCACCTATCTCAGATTTGACCTATTAAATCTGAAGTTGGCTTCTACTTGACAGGAAGGAATGAATAAGTATTAATAGTCAAGGTGTACTTTTATGTATTAACATGTCTTTCCTTAGCATAATCAGAACTAAATCAGTCTAATAAGTCCAAAGAAGACATGAAGCTCATTAAATTTCCCAGTAATATGTTAAACATAAAAGGAACTATGTTCCATTTCTTCTAGTTATATGCAATCCTCAGAAACGGAAATTAATGCCATAAATGCTTGGAAAACAGGTGGTGAGATATTTCTGCACTGGGATTATGAAGGATGGTAATGACGTAAGAGTCCCTGCCAGATAAACCTTGTTTTGATGGTTTTGTGCATTTTTTTTCTCTTCACCAGATCATGATTCCATATGAAAATCGAACAAGTGAGGTGATGTACAATAAAATGAACATATCGGAGCTTAGTGCCATGATTCCACAGGTTAGTTGGGGATAATTGAAAAATTATTCTTTTAATGTCTGACCTGTATAATTAAAACTGTCTTTACTGTTCAGAGCAGCATGTTAAAGAAGTATCATTAGGAATGTGTGTGCTCATTTACAGTGTACGTTCTTTTAAAAACAGTTCCAACTTTAATGAGGATTGAAAACATGTGTAATGATCAAGTGCAATAATTTCTAAGTTTTTAATAATTAAAGCATTGAAACCATTAGTTTTAAAGGTATAACTTAGTTAATAAATCGTCTGTCTTCATAATCTGTTTTAACCAACCATCTCTTTGTCCTTGCAGTTTGACTGGCTGGGATACATCAAGAAGGTGATTGACACCAAACTCTATCCTGAACTTAAAGATATAGGTCCTTCAGAAAATGTGATTGTCCGTGTTCCCCAGTACTTCAAAGATTTGTTCAGGATACTAGAAAATGAAAGGAAAAAGTAAGGATCCTATGATGGTTTCACCCACACTTGTAAGGGGACATCAAATGCTGGGCTTTTTCTATTTTTTTTTTTTTTAATGAGTTTCAGCTATTTTTGGAATCAAGTCTCTAGGCAAACTGTTTGGTTTTGTCTGAATGAGGATTTAGATATTACCTTTGGCACAGCAGGAGAATTTTCAGTTTCAACATCTTTCATCTATGGTTAACACAGGTTGCAGTAAAGCTGCTCTTTCCAGATGCATTCAGCATCTCTTACTTGTATAGGGTCTTGTATCTTGTGAAATCCTTTACACCTGTAGAACATGGTTGTAAAATGCAGGTAGCTCAGATTAGATGCAGGTAGATGTGCTTTGCACGGGGAAGCAAGACAGCTTTGGGCAGTGATGAAAAAGTGACATCCCATTTGAAACATCCTTACTGACGACATCTCAGGAATTTCTGTGATAATTCGTTCTCTGAAGCATGTTACTGAACTTCAAAATAAATTTTGTTAAGATGTTGTCTCCAAATATCAATCTTTGCTGATTGTACAGTATGGCCACAACCAAATGTATTTCAGGAAAAAAAAAAGACTAAGATTATTCTTATATTGTCGCTCCGTGTCTCTAGAGACAGAATGCATACATTAATTCATAGTACCTGTAAAAATAGTGCACAAATCAAACAATTAGAAAAAAAAAATACTGATTTGCCTACAGATCAGCAAATATTCTTTCTTTAAAAAGATTCAGAGAAGTAACATTACTGCCACAATATTAATCTATTGAAGAAAGTTTTTAAAATTATTTGGGCTGTCCCTGCATTCTAAGTCAACGTTTGTTACGTTGATGGCTATAAATGTGTGATTTAGAGGATGCATATCTAGCAAGATAACAGGAAATCAGTTATTCCCTGCATAGAAATACACTTATATGCAAATATATTCTGTAACTACAGAATAAATACCTGGAGACTTTTTCCATTAATTTCTAATTCAAGGAAAAACTGAGTATTCAAGAGAAGTTAAGCCAGCCTGTGTGTCGTGGCAGAAGGAGGCTGGAGTAATGACCAGAAATAATTGCAATGCCTGTCTTCAGCAAAGTTCAAGACCAGGTTTCTGACCTTACAGGTCAGGGGGAGAGGGTGAGCAAAAACAGTCTTAGTGTATTCACACTGCATATGTTATAGGTGTTAACGGCTTAGGCATTTTCAGCCCAGTTCTTATCCTAAGAAATTTGCGTCATAAAATGTTAGAAATGGCAAATAGTGCTGAACTGAACCCAAACAGGCTTCAAATTCTTGTATGTAAAATGTATCCAAACAGCCCAAGCACGATAACTAAGATCATATTTATCTATTAGGTAATAATGTTCATTACTTAAAATGTCAGAGTCTGCTCCAGAAGTAACATTGCTATCTGGCTTGCGAAAATTAGGAAATCATCTCAATGTGAACTCCTAACGAGGTCTTAACATTTCCCTGTAGGTTAACAAGGATATTTTCTTTTATGTAGTCTAATTTGTCATTCTCCATATGACATTTTAAAGATTTATTTAATGTAAACAACATGAATTTGATTTCTTACTCTAAATATCTAGACCTGAAATTCCTAGAAAAGCATTTCAAAATTTTAGATTTGCTTCAGTGTTTGTAGTGGGAATTATCTTCTCATAATTTCAGGAGATGAAGTGTCATTAGGAAAAGCAGGTACTTTCACCAAGTTCATATTCTTTTCAGTTACAAGGCTATCCCTAAATTATACTTTTATTCTAGTGCCTTGTGTGTCCTCTTCCTGAATGAACAGCCTGCTAGCCTTGGTACTATTTAAAATGTCACCAAAAAATGTCTCATGCCCTGTATTTTACCCAGTGATAAAGTATTTAATGACGTTTGTTTCAGGTGAAGGAAAGAATGGAGTGAAAATTAAGTCTGGCTACAGAACCAGTTTGTGTTGGAGGTGGCAAGTTGTATGGACTCCCAATCCTTGTATTAAAAATTTCTCCCTCAGAGAACCTGCTGAGCAATCTTGAATTGTGAAATCATTCACCAGGCAATATTACTAGTAGAGAGCTCATTGATATGGTATAGCATGAGTTTAGCAGAATTTTACTTAACTGCATATAATCAAG
Source organism: Oxylabes madagascariensis (assembly GCA_013400675.1). Classification (NCBI taxonomy): domain Eukaryota; kingdom Metazoa; phylum Chordata; class Aves; order Passeriformes; family Timaliidae; genus Oxylabes; species Oxylabes madagascariensis. Next base: position 63,448 of record VYZR01116425.1, on the reverse strand, counting down.
TTACTGTGTGGAGCTTGAAATAGGTACAGCAGGATGGTCCAGAGGTCGGTCTGAAGTGCCCAGGCCAGGGCACTGCTGTGACTCCAGCCCAGGAGCTGGGCTCTCCATAGGGAGCTGCCCAAGAAGCTCAGCAACCAGACTGCAGGAGTTTCCATCAGCTTGGGGTTAGCTAGCCCTACTCATGGCAGGTGCTGAAGTAAGTCACACCTTTGTAAGATGTCTTCAGGGATTCATTCAGCTTTTTTAGTCTACTAATTCATTTTTAATGAGGTCTATCTCTATTACAGGGAGAAGAGAGGTGTGTATGTGGCTGTGATGTAAATGAGCAATGGCAGAGCTCCAGTACAGCTGTGCCATGTGAGGCGGGAGATAGAACTGTGCTGGCACTAATTAGGAGCTTATATCCCTTCCTTGTTACCTGTGTGCTGGTGCTTTATGTGAGACATAAATAGGATACTCTAAATTGCATCCTTTTTGGAGATCTTTGCAGCTGTTGGAAGAAGCAACTTCATTATTCTCATAGATCTCAGAATACATAATTAGTTTCACAGCACCTTGAAAACTTTCAGGTGTGGGGCATCCACAGCTTCACTGGACAACTTGTTCAGTGCCTCATCTCCCTCACAGTTAAGAATTTCCTCCTAATAGCTGATAAATCTATCCTTTTTCAGTGTAAAGCCAATCCCCCATGTTTTATCACTATATGTCCTTGTAAAATGTCCCTTTTCAGCTTTCTTGTAGGCCCCTTTTACTTTGTCTTACATATCTTTGCAGTACGGAACTATTAATTGAGAAGAATTCTAATTCATATAGCATATCAGGAATTTTCTTCAGAGATGGATGGAGGCACTAGATCTCTTTTCTGGTCTTAGTATCCATCTGAAAAATTAGGGAAGTTACAATAATTTGTCTTGAATTAGTGCCTCTAGCAATAGAGGCGAAAGCTTTTCAGTACTTATAATTTGATTCGTCACTCAATTCTGAATACTATTTTCAAACAGATATAAAATTTGTGAAAGAGATCTTTTTCTTAAAATGTCAATTAATTTTTCTACCTATCTCATATTAAATCTGTCCTCTTTAATTGCTACCATGTCTGTTGATTAAAATATTGCAAACTCAAAGAATTTTACATGAGCAACCTACTTTATTCTCAGACAGGACAGAAAGTACTTTAGTAAATATTCATAAGTACTGGTTTAATTTTAACTGTCCCAGCAAACAATCTCTCTACCACTTCCTTTGGGAGTGTGTGTCACAATAAGGGTCATGCTGGTTAAAAGCGAGCCTACACTTTCTGCAACAGGCATTTGGAAGTTAAAATAGAGTGTACTCTTCTGAAAGATTTCAATGACCAATAGTCTGGTTTCATCAAAAGGGCAGAGAGGATTTTTGTGTTCTATTTGTGTACTGGATTTTGCTCCATGTGTAGAGATTAACTTCTCTGAGCCTCAGTGAATTTATTTGTGAAACTGGGATGAAGATCTGCACTGTAGTAACTTTATCAGCAAAAAGTGTCAGTTTTTAAGCCAGCTGAAGATAACCAAATGGTTTGAAGTTTGCATAGTTAGCCCAAAATGTAAAATAATCGTCTCCCAAATAAGTAAACAAATTCAGATATATTACTATTTTAGTTTGTTTTGAAAAACAAACTAAAGCACACTGCACTTCAAACATGTGACAACAAACCTCCTCAACCTTTCCACCTGTTGCCCACCCCCCATTAATAAGCGTTCAGGAGGAACCTCCCTGTTGTTCTTTTGCATTGTGGATTCTGTTGTGGTTACAATCTGGAATTATTACTGTCTCATCAGGCAGCTTGGTTTTAGAATGTGTCAGCCTTTTCCTTCCCAAATTAAAACAATCCCCAATTAATTATATTTCCTGCAACTGTCATCCACCTTCATTACTTATACCTGACACAAACATTTCTGAATTCTTGTTGATATTAGTGTTTTTCAATAAGTCACCTTTTTGAAACCCAACCTTTACGAATTTCAGTCTTTCATTCATTACCAATTTGAGAGAGGTTCCCTACTCAGATGTAAGGACAAACATTGATGTGTGAAAACAAGTACACAGAAGAGAGAATTGATTTTGCTTTCAGTGGTGATTAAGTACCAAATTGTAATACATAACTGGTGCGTGATAGTGATTTATTTAGTTACGGATTTTACCTAAGGCTTTTGATTGGAAGCAAATCTTTAACCTTTTAATCTGTGAGATTTGTATAAACGCTGCGGAAGTTGCTACAGCTGGATATTCTTCATCTCTGCTGAAATATCTAAGGCAGATTGTTGTGAGGTTTCTGGAGTTCATGTCATTTACCAAAACAATAAGACCTGAGTGCTTTTAGGGTGCTTCAGTTGTCATTGAGTGAGAAAATTCCACATTGTCAGAAACTTGTTAAGGAAAAATCTGAGCTTTGTGGCATTTCTTAGGTTGAAATAAATTTTTAATGATCCTAAACATTATCTTAAAATGGTGTGATTATCTAAACAGAGCTATTTTGGCTTTTGTGACATGCACTGTGTTATAAATGCACATTATTCATGCTAAAAAATCTTTTCTAGATACGTTTTACAATTATTGTGGGCATTTAGGTGCACTATAGAATATATCTGTGTACTAAAAGAGGGAATATACCCAGTATGAGAGGCGCAACAACACATCTTGAGCTGAAGGCTTTGTGTGGGTGGACTGGAGCTTAGTTAGAGGCAAAACTGAAGTTATGTCTCAAGCAAATGTGGCTGTCAAGACAGCATGCCCACAAAGTTTGTTTCCAAGCTGTTATGATTCAGAGGAGGGAACTGCTTGGGATGTGTCTCTGAGTGAAGATAATGGAGTGACACTGCAGCAACAGCTGCATTGCCCCACACTTATGACAATGGGAGATTGCTGAAATGGGAGTTTTAGAGGTGGGGGAGTTGTTCAGACAGTCCATAACAGCACTCTCAGTTGCATAGAAGCCATTTTCCTACCTACAGAGAAGTCTACGGCCTGTCAAAAATGTTATGTATATCCCAGGAACAAATGACATTTGAATATCCTAGCTTTGAATCAATGACTATCCTTGAAAAATATGTCGTATAAAAGAAGATGAGAATAAGAAGGGTAGGCCATTGTTGGACTTGTTTTGAGACTGTTAGAGTTGCGTGTTTCAGAATGCACCTTTAGCTCATACAGCCACTGATGAATATGGAGAGAGATCGATCTAGGCTGGATAAATCCTCCAGTCAGGTGCCCAAAGTTTTAGAGAAGAGGCATGGATGCCAGATCTCCTGGGAATTTTAAACAAGCTTTTCCTTGATCTCTCAGCTTTGTCTCTTATAAGACTTTTGTTACTGACACTTCTCTTTTTTGGTATTTCAATTATCCATCTGACAAAATAGGAATGGTAATACTTTAATAACTTTGTGAATAGTAGAAGTTTTCAAAGCGTATTGATAACTTCTAATGAAAGAGACAAATATGAGATAATGAGGGTGTATATGGGATGGACTGTTATCTATTTTGTTACCATTTATGTGCCCTACTAATGAGGGGAGATAACATTCACTTTGATCTACAAAAGAAAAAAACAGTTACTCTCTGGATAGAACTTTGATTCCATTATTATTATAACACAGTTCTTGGCACTTCTAAGGAAAATGAAAGCTGCCTTTTGGAAAAAAACATTACCTAAAAATGAGGTACTAGGTGATGGACTTGTTATAAATAATCCCTCGAAGATGGTTATCATGGGGCAATTATATATTAAATGGCTGCAATCATACAGATTCTCCTGTGTAATTGGGGGTTTATTAATTTGGCCATCGCTCATTAATTTTTTAGGTGAACTTTCCACCATTCGGGTAAATTGTTGATAGAGCTGTTTCTGTGAGTACTTTGTGGTGCATCATATGTGTTTACATGTCTGATAAAAGTATGCCTGATTTAACAGGACTCTTGCCAATTACCTGGTGTGGAGAATGGTTTATTCAAGGTTATTTAACCTCAGCAGACGTTTTCAGTATCGGTGGCTGGAATTTTCTCGGGTAAGTTATGCTTTCATGGCATTTACAAGGGTCCTAGTGTTGACACTGTTGGTTTCCCTTATAAGTTTATGTAAGTTTCAGCTTATGCCTTTGAAAAACACAAAATATTTTCCATTCTGGATAAATTTCTTGAATAAACTTTTTCAAGACACCGTCTAAAACAATTGACAGACATATTTTTGTGTATGACACTAAGACATTTATATGATACTAATATGACACCAAGACAAAAAAGTCTTTTAGATGATGTTCAAGAGGTTTTGAAACCTCCCCTTTAAGAAACCTAGTCTTCTTTGGCAGAAAATTGAGTTAGGTTATGTGGGCTGTGACATTCAGGCCAAACCTTTTTGACCAAAATCTAAACTTTTTGAAACTTACTGTTTGCCCTTGTGTGAATACAGCTCTAGTAAAACAGAAGTCTAGGATTTCGCTCTTTTAGAGCTTGCTTAAAGCTCTGCCATTCTTGAATGCCAACATTACATTAGCTCTAGCATAAGTATACCTAGCCATTTCCACAGAAAAGATGATCAGGTGCCTTCCAGCTTGGGATTGCAGAAGAATCAGAAAACTGCCACAAGCTGTGAAAGCAGAACTAATTATCTGTTCAGTAATATGGGCATTTATGTAAAACACATACGCTTCATTAAGTGAACCCTAAATAGAAAGCCACCTTGGTAATTGTGTGGGCAGTGTGAGCCTGGAGGTCTCTTCCAACCTAATGATTCAGTGTGAGGGCTCCTCAAGTAAACCAAGGATGAAACTGAAATTGAATGGTACTTTCTTTTGTGTCTAAGCCACTTTGGATGGTGAACTTTGTTTGCCATTATGAAAATTGGCTGACAACAGGAGGCTGGCATGGTGCAGGAGGTGTGGGTGTTCTGTCCTCCCTGGTGGGGCATGCAGGTGACTAATTAAAGAACCTATACTGTTTTTCCTTGAGTAATACTGGAATAGTTCTGCGTTGATCACATACCTAAAAATAAACTCCAATAGCTTGATGGAAACTATACAGGAAAGGCACCCTCTTGTACTTCTGAGATCATATTCAAAATAGTCTTGTTAAAGATGCTATTTTCTTCATGTAAAATATAAGAAACTGGCTGTCAGAACCACAGTGACAAGTTTGTAGTTGTCCCCTCCTGGGACATTTCTTGCTAGTCACGTAAAATAGATTGATGCTGGCTACCAGCCAGTCTGTAGCATAATACTGAGTTACACTGAGTTATATAATGGCCAGAAAAAATCCTGAAAGGAAACATTCAGCTTTGGATACTGTGGATTTATATGGTAACTGGCTGCTGTCACATCTCTGGGATATAGAACCTTAGGGAGAAATCGAATTTAAAGTGATTCAGTGCTTATTAATAATCTCATCAAGGCTGTCATAGAATTATGGAATGGATCAGATTGGAAGGGACCACAGAGGAGTCATCTGGTCCAGCCTCCCTCCCTGCTCAAGCAGGGTCATCCCAGAGCACATGGCACAGGATTTTACCCAGATGGTTCTTGAGTATCTCCAGTGAAGGAGATTCCACACCCTCTCTGGGCAATCCGTGCCAGTGCTTGTTCACTGCACAGGGAAGAAATTCTTCCTCATGTTCAGCTGGAACTTCTGTGCATCAATTTCTGCCTCTGGTCCTATTGCTCAGCATCACAGAAAAGAGCCTCTGAAAGGCTCCATCCTCTTGGCACTTCCCCTTCAGACATTTTTAAAAAGTGATGGGCTTCCCTCTCAGTTGTCTCTTCTCAGGGCTGAACGGGCTCAACTCCCTCAGTCTCTCTTTGTAAGAGAGATGCTCCAGTCCCTTAATCTTGTTTGTTGTGCTCTGCTGGACCCACTCCAGGATCTGCAGGTCACTCTTGTCCTGAGGCAAGACACAGCACTCCAGACCCGCCTCAGTAGGGCTGAGTGTAGGGTCAGGATCCCCTCCCTGACCTGCTGGCAATGCTCTCCCTGATGCCCCCCAGGATCCCATTGCCCCTCTTGGCCCCCGGGCACTGCTGGCTCACGGACAGCTCCCTGTCCAGCAGGAGCCCCAGGCCCTTCTCTGCAGAGCTGCTCCAGCAGGTCGGCCCCAGCCTGTGCTGGTGCCTGGGGTTGTCCTTGCCCAGTGCAGGACCCTGCATTTGCCTTTGCTGAATTTCAGAGCCTTCCCCTGCCCATCTCTGCAGCCTGGCAAGGCCCTTCTGAAGGGCTGCACGGCTCTGGGGGTATGGGCCACTCCTGCCAGCTCTGTGCCATCAGGGAACTCGCTGAGGAGCCTCTGCCCCTTCCCCCAAGCCACTGATGAACCAGTTAAACAAAACTGGCTGTGTAGATGTCTATGAAAGCTTACAGCACAGTAAAAGCAGTGAATCAGCGGCTCATTCCTTTTATCTGCCCCTGGGACCTCGAGATGGAGAGTTAGTTGAGTGAAATAACAGCAGTAGCTAATAGTTAATAGCTAAAGTTAATTGGAGTAAACAGCTCAGTGGAACAAACTTCACAAGTCAATAGAAAGGACATGAGGAATGGAGTCCGAGGCATTGGATTAGTCTGTTGTTGAATAGATTTGTCTAGTCAGAGGATGGAGAACTAGAGGTACTTTAGGATCATAAAAAGGACCCACCAACCCTTTGCCAGGTAAGTGAATAAAACTTTGAATTACTACTAAAAAGATATGATCATGAGATAAATGAGTGACCCTTAAAGGAAAGGATGTATTTTTTATATTCCTTGTTCCATTAATTCAGTCACCCTCAACCATCACTATCTTTTTTCACCAGGTTCTCATTTTCTATCAGTGGCTTTTATACCTTATGTGTAGAGATCTTGGCACCAGGGCCTTAAAATCTTTGCAAGAAGTAAAAATACATGATGAGACTTTAAAAAAACTTCAGGTTTAGAAATAGGACAAACCTGCTGACTCTAGAGAAAGTGCTTTGAGTACCACATCAGCAACTCTCAGCAGCTCCTCTGCAGTGGCACTTTGAGACCTTGTAAATGTGCAGTGGCACCTGGGGAAGAGGTTGGTTAATTGTGTCATGAAGCACTGAATTGACTGGGAGGGCTTGAAACCTGCTATTTATAGCCGGTGTTACTACCTGAAGTACTGTGTTTTAGAGTGGTACATTAATATTAGGAGGAACATTTGAGGGAGTTCCTGTTGGCTGTTGTAACGTAAATATCAATAAACCAGCTGTGAGATACAATCTATTCCTCTCAGCTCTATTTTTATTGGTCTCACAGCCTGTGCTGCTTTTATGTCCTCCTAACAGTCAAGCCTTCCTCAAAATAATGATAATTATTATGTTGTAATAATAGTATGTTGTAATAATAGTATGTCACAGTCTAAAAGCCAGCCCTGTCTCCTGAATATTTCTATGGCTGATGCATACTCACAGCTTTTGGAAGGAATTTCAAGCTCTGTTGACTAATGCCATAACTCCCCTTCTTCCCTCTGCATCAGGAAAAACTCCATTGCAGGTTTACTCTCACCCCAGAGAGAAATTTTCTTCCCTTTTGTTCTTATTTTTTTGAGTGTTTTGTTGTGTTATGTATAAGGGTTGAAGAATTTGGAAAAGGAGTTGATTGTCAAATTTGGCTGTGTTTAGAAAAAATATCACCTTATTATGTATTGGTTTGACTAATAGGGTTTTCTTTTAGAAGCAGTGTACTCTTTGCCATCGAAAATCTATTACTGCATACAGTATTAATAAAAAGCATTTGGAAATGCAATTCACTGGTGTATTTAAGTGTGAGTCATTGACTATGCTTAATTACAGACAATATGATAGGGAAAATCAATCTTTGAACTACCAAAATATCTCACCTTCAATAGCTGAGGGTTAAGCTGCTCTGGAATTTTCCAATGAAATCTTTTCCTATTGGAAAAAGACAAATCCAAACCTTTCTGTTTTGCTGGACATTTAATTTTGTGCTCAAAGGAGGAGAATAATGGGAAAAGAAAGGACTCAGAAACTGCAAAATTTGTGCTTAGGAGGCTTTTATAATCTGTGAGAGACCAAAATTCCTATCCCACCTGCTCTGGTCTGATGCTGACTATATTCTGCCTTTACACAGCTCTCAGGTATTAACTGCTGGACTCGAATTGTGCTTGTTCTCTGTGGAAAAGCTTAAAAAGTTCCATAAGTGGAAAGGGAACACTTTGAACCTTGAAAATTACAAAAATTTCTTAAATCAGCACTGCTTATAGCTCACATGGACCCATCTTCTATCTTGTTGTGTGCAGGATTAATTTACACAAACTACATCTTGATGAGCAATGTAATGTTAGCTAGGTAAGCACCCACAGTAATACCATTCTTCCTGTGAGAAACAGAAACCAAGGCAGCAAATGCTCTTGAGTTCTGCTTCACTTGTTCCTTGTTGTGATGACCTTTCTTGACTGTTTCTGTTGAAGTTCATTTATGGTGACATCATCAGAGCCTGAAAGTATGTATTTAATGCCATTCCTTTAGTAAAATATGCAAGCTGTTCTAGCAACATCTTTCTCTGCAGCATANGAAACAGAAACCAAGGCAGCAAATGCTCTTGAGTTCTGCTTCGCTTGTTCCTTGTTGTGATGACCTTTCTTGACTGTTTCTGTTGAAGTTCATTTATGGTGACATCATCAGAGCCTGAAAGTATGTATTTAATGCCATTCCTTTAGTAAAATATGCAAGCTGTTCTACCAACATCTTTCTCTGCAACATAGAGTGATTTTTTTTATTTTTGGGGGAGAGAAACATATTCAGTGTTCTTGATTATTCAAACCTCTTTTCTCCTGTAAATGCTTCATTTGGGAAAGGAACTGAAAACAACTATTTCACACAAACTGCCGTAAAAGTAGTTGGACCAGTAAATGACAAAAAGATGTGGACATGTACCCATTTGTGTTAGATGTCATTAGTTCATGGCAATGGAGGGCTCTGCAGGAGGTGTTTCATAAGGACTAACCCAATTTTCATGAGGACAATCTCCCTAGGCTTCCCCCCCCGCAGTGGTGAGAGGAGAGGCAAATATTTTCAGGAGATACCTCACAGCAGGGTTTTTCTAGAGGAAATTGTCTCTCTACTTAACACAGAAAGAATACCAAGATTAGTCCAAAGTTAGCTGTAATTCTCTAAGCCTAGTCTCACTAAGTCACTGCTACTATTGTCCTGTTCTTAAATTTAAAATCTTACAGGTTTTTTGTGGTGATCAAAATATTTGTCATCACATTGGATGAAAATAGAAATAACGGTAGAGTGTCATTATTGTTTCATTTTGGTGGCTTTTTGACAAATGTGCTTTGGCCTGTACCGTATGTGGGTTCTTAAATGGTATGCCCCTGTCAACAGGTGATCCATGGGACTACAACTTTGCTGCCTCAGTGGGATAAATGTGTGGACCTTGTAGAAAATGCCCTTCCCTACGTTGTGGGTAAGATGTTTGTGAAAGCCCATTTTCAAGAAGACAAGAAAGAGATGGTGAGTTCTCTACAGTCTCTGTCTGGAAATTTTCAATTAGTGGTTTCATCCTCGCAAGTTACTGATGGTAGAACAAAGTTTAAAAAGAGATAAGGTTCTTAAAAATGTTTTAATTGAACTAAAAAAATCCAGAACACGAGGAGAAAATGGAATGAATTTGTAGAAGTGTTACCTTTCTGCATATCTGGGCACTGCCCCTTCTTTCCATCTGCAGTCCTTCAGACAAATAAGCAGCCAGTTCAAAACCAGGTTGAATGCTGTTAATTTATGTAAACAGTGAAAGCCAGGCTGTGCAGGAACAAAGTGAGGGGTATTGATGAGAAATGGTTTAGTATAGCTTACATAATTTGTGATAGTAAAGTTTTTACTGACTAATCAAAAAACTGGTTGAGATTCCTCTGCTTTAGGACTACCCTTTGAAAGACGTGACTGCTACACCTGTAATCTGAGCAAGAAACATGTGACTGATGTCTGGTCCAAATTAAGGGAAGCTGAGAGCCACATAGTCAGAGTTTGTATTTGTGATTCAATTCTTTTCTGCTGAACAGTGGAAGGAAATATTCTTCCATAGGTTTGAGTCTAGAGAGATGTTCATTCTCATTCTAAAATTTCAACAATAGCTATGTTATCACTTCTCTCAATAACATATTCAAATAATGAATTACCCTTCACAATAATGTATGACTTATTTTCAGTTAATGTTTTTCTTATAAATTTTTCCAATATCTGCTGTTACAGCCATTGATTTTCCAGCAGTAATCAGTTTTAAATTGACTCCTTTAGTCATTGAACTTAGCTCTNCCCTCTCAGATTCTGCATTTCTTTTCATATTTGCCTTCATCTGGAGTCTCCTCTCTGAGACCCAGCTTTTCAATCCCCTTCCTTTTGATCCAGTTTGTAAAGTGCTATTTGGCCATTTTGTGGCAAAAATATGCCAGGCATATGCAGT
>VYZR01116424.1:32333-51560 GCA_013400675.1 Oxylabes madagascariensis | reverse complement strand
AATATTGATCTCTATGGTGTTTTTTTCATGTCTCCTGCAATCCTTCTCTTCCCTCACCAATGTCCCATTGTCACTTCCCTCTGTAAAGCAGCATACAACTGAAAATATTTTCTACAACTAAAATCACTGCTTTCAACTAAAATAAAAAAAATATAGTGTATGAGAATAAAATAATTAAAAAATCTAGCTCTGTATATCTGGCAGCATCTTTCAGAAGCAGATCCTAGAAACTGTAGAAGCTTTATTTGCTGTTTCAGGGCTGTCATATGCTTCAGCAAGGAGCTGCACCCAAAGGAGGAGCAATGCACCAGACCAAGCATGCTTGGCTATCCACAGGGGATTGGCAGTAAACAGCATATTACACTTACCACAGCTTACCTATTATGCAGATTTCAAGGCAGGAAACTGCCTGTAAAACAGGTACACAGTGAGAATAAACTTTTTTGTTATTGTGGTAGTTGATGGTGTTGTTGTTACAGAAGGAGAAATAATACGATTCATTGATGGTTTCTGCTTCCTACTCATAAGATATAAACCTACATAATGATTGTTCTTTAATAGTATTTAAAGATATTTTTAAACAAACTGTGTGGGAGTTTAAGATAATAATGGTTTCGGTATTTCAGGAAGCACTTTTTGGAAACGTGTATGACTGCTTTAATATTAAAAATGGTTCCTCATAAGAAACAAGAATGCTGTAAGTAATTTGCAAGAAAGAGTATGATAAAAATATGCTGAATTTATTCACTTTTCCATTTTAAATTTATTTTTTCTTTTGGCATAACAGCTGGAAAGAACAATCTTTTTTTTTCCATAGGCTAGGCTGTTGCTTGAATGACTGAAATGCATTTTCCCAGGAGAGATGCACAGGTTCATTTCCCATCTGGGTATTTTCCCCCCTCCTGTTTCCACCTCCCCTCCTCCAGGACTAAAGCAGATTGGTAATGAACCACAGGTTTTCACTGATATAACTCCATACACACCTAAGACATATGTCAAACACAACAGTGCTCTGTGTGAAGCACAGATCAGCCCAAAGATATCTATGTACTTTTCGCAGTCCTTCCTCTAGGCCTGTGTGAGTGGGCTCCAGTAACCACATTTGTAGGGTGAAGACACACGGACTTCAGAGCGATATCTCTGGTCAGTTAGGAACTGGGGTTAATCCCTTCGGGAGGAAGGGCACAAATTCCTGAAGAGTCCCTGAGGGAAGAGAGTAGGATGGGGGAGCACAGAGATGGTATGATGTGAGATCAGGAACAGTCCTCAGGGCAGTCCACCAAGGGACTGACCTTGTCCATATGGCAAATATGATATCCTCACCAATGCCACTGCAGTCACTGACCTGTTGAACCCATGGCATTTACCAGTGAATTGGTATGTGTTTGCAGCATAGTGGGGAGGGCTAAGAGCCCAAATTATGGGCAAGTTTTATTTTAATGAAGTAGAAGCTGAAACACTGAACAGGGACTTCATATGATGAGGCTCAATCCACAGATTTTTTGCACAGTTCTGGTGCTATTCCGTGACTTTTCTCAGTTCACTCTATGGAATATTGGCCATAAGATGAATAAGCCTTTCTTCTCTCTTTCCAGTCTGGTTAGGCCACAAACTGTTTGTGTCAGTGGAGGACAATGCATTTCTCAGTGCATTGTACATGAAAGCTTAGTTAAATCTAAAGCCAGTAAGGTATGCAAATAACATTGGTAATAAACACAATTACTTTTGTATCATCTCAAAATTATCATGCTCTAATGTTTTTATGGAACCTCTTCACTGATGGGACTTTCTCAATCAGAGAGCATTACATCGACTTTTCCATGACCTTAATATCAGTCTGGGAGAGGACATAGTTCAGATCTATTAATTCAGGATGTTTCCTCTTAATTTTGAAGCACTATCAATATATTTTGGTTTAGTATGTTTGTATTTAATTTTTTGCCTTAGCCAAAATGTATAAGGCATTGGCTATTTCTCATTGGTTTACAACTACAGTGTGACAGATAAAATATAAGAGCATGAGGTGTCATGGGACTCTGGAACTAACATGAAGACTGGTTAGTATATAAGAAAATTGTATACAGAAATTCTGACTTTTGCAGCTGGAGCCTTCACTCTGTGGATGTTTTGAGGTGTTTCTCTCCAGAGGCCATTGACACAGGCACCTGGGCTGACTCAACAGGAAAATCTGGTATTTTTGGAGAATTCTCTTGAGAAAAAGAGGTGTTGCAAAGGTAAACCCAATATTTTTACCAGGCCAGGCCTTTTAGAAAGCAATTTTGTGCAGCACAATAAAATTTGGGCCCTACAGTCAATGCTTTCATTGCTTCTAAGGCAAGAAAGAAACCACATATAATATATTACAGAGCAGACATACTAATTTTTAAAGTGATTTTCCAGGCAACTGAGCATGTCCCATGGGTTCCACCTGCAAGCTGAATGTTTATGTTTAACTTTGGAAAAACCTTTTTTAGGCTACCGAGAGATGAATATGGCTGTGTAAATGCGCATTTTAGAGGCCCTGCAAAGCTCCCCGTCGCTGAGTGATTAAAGCCATTTTCAGAGGAGAGGTAACCTCTGCCCAGCTGTGAGCACACTCTAAACCAGTGGAAGAGCCTGGGTGTGTCATCTCAAAGCAAGCAGTGGGCTAAGGACACCGCGACAAATCTGCATGTTCAGCACACCTCAGCTAGCTCTGCCCAGAAAACTGATACAGCACGGCACTTAAACCACCCAAAATACTGAGCTTGGCTGTTAATTAAAAATCAGGTCACTAATTCTGAGCCACTGTGCTCTAAGGAGCAGTAAATATTGACGCAGAGTAGAAGTCAATGCTGAGAACCTTTCACTGCGGATGGCTAAGCAGGCAGTGTAGCCAATTTTCCAGGTTGCATCAGGAATCATGCCATCTTTGGTGTTGTTATTAACACCTGTAGGATTTAAAGAAATAAACCCCTTCTTTATTTTATTTTAGCAATATGAGCATTTATAGCTCTTCTGTTTGTCAAGAACAGTTTGGAAAAAAGGAACCTTTAAAAGTTCAATAGATTTTATTTTAAAGCCAATATTTAAGATGGGCTTTAAAAATATTGTGATTTCTACACCAGCTTCACATTATTTTGGGAGCTGACTCTGGATTTTTGAATATTGATAGCTGTCAATTTTGGACACAAAATCAGAATGCAGTTCACATCCTTAGCTAGGTGAGTGAGGGAGGTACTGGATACATTTGAAATTGTAATTGGATGCCTTAGATTTGCATCTACTTCATGCAGCTGATGATAAATATAAGTTAATAAATGAAATCATGATATATTTCTATGCACATGAAAAGCAAAAATCTGTGACCTATAGGATACTCTTCTGACCCAGACAAAAGCAAAAATTTAAACCAACATAATTCTGAAATCTTCTTTTTCATGAACACACTCACAATAGAATTGCACAGGATTTTGTTCTGGTATTGAGCTCTTTCAGATTGGAAGATTTCCAAAGTCTGCTCAATGTAACCTTACTTCAGACAATAACTCAGACAAGTTTCTCTGGTTTTGATGCTACTTCAGCTTTTTGGCCCTCATAGCAGGTAATTATGGAAACATTTCTAAATTCTCACTGCAGGGGGGAGAGGTGTTTAAAACTCACACTCTTCTAGTCAACTTTGATTGGAGGTAAGGTAATCATTTGGGGCTGAACAATGCATTAAAGAACTTTGGCAAAAAATGAGATGTCCTCTAGACAAGAAAAAGGGAAGTTTGGCTGGAGGTATTAAAACAGGTTTGTGAAGATAGGTGACTGTATCTGGGCAGAGAAGTTCCTAGAATGAGAGATACAGTCCAAAATCAGAAATCTGTATTAATTTGCCCTCTGCATTAGAAGTCACAAGGAATCTTCTTATTTGTCTTTTGAATGATAAAAAATAGGTTCTTTTCAGTTTTAAGTACAAAAACCATAATCTGTGATTTGTAAAAATCACCTTAAAATACTTAAAATTCATCCTAATTGAGGCTCTGGTTCACTTTATTTTTAAAAATAATATTTCTTTGTCAGCTAGCCTCAAATTAAATATTGCAATGTGTCACCATTTTCCTGTGTAGAAGACAGAACTCTAGATGGGTTTCTTTTTTGTCTGGATTTCCCATCCTTCCATTTCTGATGTGTTTACATGAGGGTATTTTTAGGACTTTATATTTTCCTAGTTTAGTAGCAGCAGAATGCTGTGAATAGCTTAACAATTCGCTGGAACTTTACAGTATCTAAACCTGAGAGGGCAGACTCCTAATTATAAACTAAGTACAAACTGCAGCCTTGTCAGAGTGATTTTATTATCCTGATTGCATCAATTTTGACCCTCTATGAGGCTGTGTTTTTGGGACATAAGGAGTCTAACAACTGAAAACAAGCAGAAGACAGCTGCTTTTGGCTCACAGAAGTCTCTGGATATATTTAGCCTTCAAAGTAAGCTGTTTTGCTGGTACTATTGTAAGATGCATCATTTCTCAGTAGGACCCACATGTTTGCCTTAATCTGATAGAGCTTTCCTTTTTGTTCTTAACCTACTTCCTTTCCAAGAGGTAAGGGAACTTTAGCAGCAGCCGTCAATAGCAAATGAAGTGGGAGGAAGCAAAGAATGAAAAATAGGCTGTGATTTATAAAAAGAATGTAAAAATCTGTGATTATATAATGATGCACAGAATATGCCAGCCACCGAAGAAAACTATGACATCACTGTTAATTTAGTGAGCTCCCTATTTATTTCTGCTCTGACATAAAGACAGCTTCGAAGTAGTAAAATTTGGGCCCTACAGTCAATGCGAAATAACTTTAAGTTAAATCTTTAAGTTAGGGAAATGATCCCTCAGTCCAAATTGAAGTCCAAACTGAAGAAAGGGAGCTTGTTATCTGAGGGAAAGTCATCGATCCCAAGTTAGCTTATATTTATTCTTATTTGAATTAGAAAATGAAATGAGATTCCATTTAGAGGTAGAGGTTGAAGTGGAATGTCCCCTGGAGTTTTTGAATTAAGAAAATAAACTAATGGACGGTAGATTAAACCAGAAGACTTAGTTGTGAATCAATGTTCAGTAGTGACCACGTACAACAAAGAGTTCTGAAAACCTGATGGCTCTTAGTAGGGGAAAAGTCCTTATGTAAAAATATGGGGTTTGCCTCCTGCGGGTAAAAGAGCAAGAGTTGGAAGGCAGACCTGTATCTTTAAATGATTTTTCTGCTGCTCTGCAAGGACAGAGGGTGGCAGCTGTGACCACACACTCCCCATCCTCCTGTTTTGCTGCTTTGTGAAGCCAGTAGGGCTGCTGCACTGAGAGCCCTCCTGGCCACAGGTGAGCAGCCTCGCCGTCTGCAATCCTCAGCAGGCCAATCAAGCTGGCCCTGCATGAGGTAAGATGGACAGTCCCCCGTGTGCCCCAAACTCCCTCTGAAATTTCAGCAGATCAATGTCGCTGTGGTTTTTAATTACCCCTTTGATTCATCATTATTTCGTGGACTTACACACGCCCTGCAGGACACGGCATCACAGAGCACAAATAAACAGCCACTGAGCCCTGGTTACCCTTGAGGTGCTGCAGTCACCCTCCAAAGGAAAATGTCACAGTGGCAGGCTCCTTTCCCTGGGTAAACTGACCTCAGGGTTTCCAGGCCGGTTTCAGCCCCAGCTGAGAAACAAGAGCAGCCACTTCACCTCCGTGTTCTGGGGTAAGAGCTCTTATATTTCACAATAAAACTTATTCCTGTCACCAAGTGCAGGCACAGAGATCAGAACGGGTGGTGGGGCTTCTGCTCTTCCCACTTCTTTTCTGAAGAGGAAGCCAATCTATCCTCGCAGTTCCTATGTAGTAGTAATCCATAAATATTTGAGCACAGTGCTGCACAGGGTCCACATATAGAAGACAGAGGAGGCATCCTGAGAGGTGCTCAAACAGACCTGGATTCCAAAGTACTCACCGGCTTGCAAAAAAGAAACACTTCCTGAAAGCTACCTGCAGCACGGTCTGCTGCAGAGGTTGTTCTGACTCATGTCAGCAGTGGTATCTGATGGACAGGCTTAAAGAGAGAATACCTCCCTGTCCTTTCCTGTTCTTCCCCAAATCTCCTGCTCTTCCTCAAATCTCCTGGTTATGTACAGTGTAAGGAGAATGGAGCAGCTTTTTTGGTTTAATTTGTGAGCCAATGCAGCTTGTCAGAGAGACAGCACATATCGTGTGGGGAGCACAAACTAGATAGAGCTGTGGGGAGGAAATATGACAAAAATTATCCAATTTTTATTGTAGCTCTTTAGTAAATTAATAGCCAAAATGCAGGTTTTGATCAATGAAGAATGCCAATATCACTTTTGGTTGATATTGGGGTAAAAATACCATAAACTGCAGCCCTTGGAAGATGATGCTAGATGTCTGCCACCATGCTTCAATGCAGCTTGCAGTAGTATTCCGATGTACAGCACTGGGATCTGTGCATCAGCAGGGCATATTCTCCCTGAGGGGGAAGATCTGCTTTCTCAAACCATGACTGCAGAGGGAGACAGAAAAGACAAGGCAAACCACAAGGCTCTGTAGAAGAAAACAGACCTGGGAGAGAGCTGCTCACACCTCTCTGCATCAATCATTCATGGTACTTCCTTCCCAGTAGCAGAGAGATAAGACACCATGACACGGAAGATACTTCAACATGTAATTGTAAGTATGTGAGCAGTGGCCTTGTTGGGAGTGATTCCATGGGGGTTTCCCAACCACTCCTCCCTGAGCCTGTTCCACTGTTCCTTGTGTGGTACTTGTAAGGTCAGTGACCACAGTGTCGCAGAGACTGGGAGAGAATGGGCAGAGGAGGTGCTGCCTCCCCTGCTTCCACACACAGACACTGCACAGGGGATATGAACTTCTCTAGTTCAGGAGGCCTGAGGTAGAAAAACATCTCTCAGAGCTCACTGAAGATCAGTGGATGTCTTTCCTTTCTGTAACGTCCATTCTGCAAATGATGGGTACAGCTGCCACCTCAACAGACCTTTGACAAAGCATGGCAGCAGGTACTGTGTTGGCTGGAGTTAATGGGAATAGGAACTTGGTAAATACATATGTGCCTAAGCATGATAAAGCAGTATCTGTGTAAGAAGCCTCAATGGATTGAAGCAAAGGAGATGATATTTCCTCACTGTAGTTCTGGTTCATGTGTTGGACATCCTGTGCAGAAACTTAATGTGCTCTTTTCCAGTGGCAGGTGATATAGAAAAGAACAGGCTAAGCTGCTACTTTCATCAGTGGAAAAAAAAAAAAAAAAGAATTCAAGGCTTGACTCTGGATACCTCTGTGCCCTTTCTTTCCCTCAAAATGTACTGGTTGAGGAGACTCTCTGTTCTTCCCACACTTAAAGCAGTATCTGTCCTTGGGTAGCTGGCACTAGCTGACAGTGCTCTGTGGAGAGGTGTGATAGGGACAGTTATGAGACTGGAATAAGTGAAGTCAACATTCCTATTGGGAAGGGAGATGGATACATTTAGTTTTGCTCAGGAAGAGGGCCTTTCATTAGTTACATACGCCTGAGGTGGATCTAACTTGATTTTACTGATACCATGAAAATAAAAGCAGGTGAAGATGGGATGACCTAAATGCACGGAGCAAGGAGTGGCTTTATGTTAATTGAGATAAGAGCACGGAGTCTAAAATTGTCATGTGAAGGCAACTTGAATTAATATTTTGAGAGGAGGTATTAATTATTGAGTTGTGGGCAGAAAAAAAATCATTTACTTATTAAAGCTCTGTGTATCTGGAGTTGGTTCTTGGAATGAAGATAATACATGCAGTTGACTTGTTCCACTGGGACTGCACGTAAGGCTTTGATAACCACTGCTTGACAGGATGAGAGTCAGCCATGGTCAGACAGATAACCCCAAGAACCAGATCAAACTGTATAGCCCAGATACTTATGAACCATATCCCTCTGTGTGGACCAGCCATGCATATTTAAATTCAAGCTTCCAGCTGCTTTGATTGGATGGGAAGGTTCCTCATCCATGGGAAAATATTGTCGTGTTTTTCCTGGGTAATTAAAATCGAGTGGTCAGTTTAATGAGGAATGAGATATGGTGTTCCCTTTAGTTTCAACTGTTCTTATTCAAATACTAGTTCAAATAAAAGTATGAGACGTGGCTTTTTGTTTTAGAGGAAAACAGAACCCTGAGGTTCCCAAAAGGACTGCTAGTACTGTCCCATTTTCTGGAAATTGGGCCCCTTATAATTTTCTCTTACAAATATGGTCTGATTTTTAAAGCATCTTGGCAGAAGGCCATTTACCATCTTTGATCTGTATCCTGATATGCAATTTAAACACACCCAAACGTATGAAGCAGTTACCCACTTCAGACAGGCTTTGCAAATGAAACTACAGGTACAGACTACATTTTTGACTCTGAACTATGTATGCGGGGACAGAAGAAGTTAGTAGGAATAGGGCCATCCTCTGCAAACACATCTCTGGAAGGAAATACTGAAACTTGATTTTGAAAGACCACCCAAAACTCCCCTCTTCATGTAAGTTGTCTGAATTTACAGTCAAGTGTAACACTGCTACAGGCTTCAAGTTCCCTGAGGGTTGTATCAGAAAGACTCACTGAGAAAGCTGTTTGTGTAAAAAAAAAAAAAAACAAAAAACCAAAAAAAACCTGAAAAAGAATAAGAAGAGGCATATGTTTCTCTCTCCCTCTTTTTTTGTTGACTATCTGCAAATGATTTGCATCCTAACTATACATTGCAGAATTTACTTGGTGTAGCAGATTAGTGCACTGCTTCTCTGCAAACAGCACCCATGGAGGAGCACCAGTCCCACACAGGACCTACCAAACATGAGGGGTGTCAGAGAAGGCATCAGCTGCACTTTACACCAGTGTGTTGTGAGTGCTGTGGCTTGCCCTGCAGAATGGGCTCAGGGAGCACAAACTGTTTCTTTCGGATGAAATAAATATAGGAGTTGTGCACTGCAGTCACACCTAATGTATTCCACTTGTTAATGTGCATCAAGTCCATGGGACCAGACTAGAATTCATTTGAGGTAACGCCCAAAAAGATAGACATTGTGGACACAAAGTCCTTAGCACCAATTATTCACTACATCTGTTTATTCCTATGCAGTAGCTACTTGCAAATATGGTCTAAGTCAAAGAGGCATGTTGAAGAATGCCATTAAAAAAGTAGCTGAAGGAACTATATTTCCATGGGCACATTATTGTGTATCATTTGCACTGAAGCACTATTTAACAACCCTAAATCCCTCGTTGTGCAAGGTGTTAGATACTAACGCAGAACAAGAAGATGGTTCCTTCCCCTGAAGAATTAAAACCTGGAAATATTTTGGGATTGAGTTTTGCCTTACAATCCAGCCTGACATGTTCCCAGGTGCTGTTCTGGCATGAGAAAGCTGTAAATTTAGTCATACAACTTAGCTCTGGGAAGGAGGTGGGACTGGGGAGAAGAGTGTAAGATTTCACAATGCTCACTTTTCCTTGTGTCTTCACTGGGTTGAAATGGATGGAAAAAAGCCAATAGCCAGCAGAAAGCGGAGGCTGGGGGAATACAGTACTGGAGCGATATCCTGGCGATTTATGACCTTCCTGGGACACTGTGAAGAATAAGTGAGTGACAGATTATCTGCTGACCTGTGGGATAGCTCATTTGCTTTTGTTCAAGCAGCAGTTTTTCAGTAGAACTGTAGATCCAATATATTTCTCTGTTGAACTGAGCTACCTTACTGCTAAATAAATATGTCAGTCAGCAATGACACAAGTTAATTTCTCTGGTGGGAGGTGTTTGTCTTACTCCAAAGGAGAGCCTGAGAGGACGCACAGTGGAAGTTAGGAGGCAGGGAATGGGCAAAATAGAGAATGGGCAAAACAGAGAATGAGTCAAACTGATGGTGGGGACAAGCTGCAGAGCTACATGGAGGTATTCACATGCCACAGATGGACCTGTGATTTCTGACTTCATGTAGTATTTTCTTAACTATACTTTCCTTAAAGTTTGTACAAGTTTATGGTTCCTGCATTGAGGTTAGTCCTTCTCTCCTGGGGTCTCGTCAAACTAAAAAGCTGTACTATTCCTTTGCATAAAAAAACCTCAAAAACCCTAGAAAAAAACAAACCATAAAGCTCCTTATATTGTCCCCCTTCACAGACATGTTTGACCTGATCTTTCATTTGCCTACACCTTAATGTTTATCTTGTGAGATAACCCCTTTTGCATTAGAAGTCTGACCTTTTTTAAACTGAACTAAGATGATGAGACAAGACTGTCCAGCAGAGGACTGAGGAGGATGGTCTGGCATGCCCTTAGTATAACAAGCACTTCCACTGTTTATACTTAAATTTTATATTATTTTTATTTGTTCCATTGGGACTGTAAAGTTAATGTCTGCAGCAGAAATGGGAAGGCGACGTGGCATTTAATATTGCCAGTTTTTTGTCAAAAAACAATATTTCAGAAATCACAATTCTACTGGCTTGCTTCAATGTGAATTAACAGTGAATATTCACGGTCAGGCATATTTTGTGATCACAGACACAAAACATGGGGAGCAAAGCCCTGCACCCCATCTGACCTTGCAAGAGATCCAGTAACAACAACAAGGAAGAGTAAAAAACCATTTCTCTCCCCAGTACTGATTGCCTCAGTCTTGCCCTCTTAATAAGCATTTAAATAATGTAAATGTGAAGGGTGGTGCAGGAGAGAGAAGGGGGGGCGTGCACACAAACGTTTCTGACTCTTCTTTTTCCCCCGAACACTGATGCCATTGCATAATTATATGGGTTGGCTTGAAAGAATGAAACCCAGTTCAAAATGTATGAGTTCATTTTTATGTTCTACTGAGAAAATTTATTCAGTGTGACTGCTCAGTAGCGAGAGCAGTAAAACACCTTAATCCCTGGTTGAAGAAAGGTAATACCTTGACAGATGTGTGCCTCCTACTTTCCTTGCGGCCATGTTTCAACAACAAACCTTTATTTCTGCTTCTCGGCTGTAGCAAAAAAAAAAAAAAATGAGCGGAGCAATAAAGCAGTCAGACAAATCTCAGGAGCCAGGCGGCAATGCAATAGTAATGACAGATTTTTAATGTGGCAGGAGAGATTGACAGGAAAATGTCTTCAGAGCAAACGCACGCCAGATGGAATGAAAACGGTTTATTGGAGTATGGAGGTGCTGCTGAACTGAATAGAGGGCGGGTTTAAGGTGGGTGTTTTATCTGCTTCAAGTAAACAACAACAACCGAAAAAAAAAAAAATCCACTCACCAGGTATTGCCTTAGACCGATCTTTGCACCAAGGGGATATTTTTTGTTCGTTTGTTTATTTGTTTCTTTTCCTACAGTATTGCACCAGAGAAAAACTTTAAAGTCAAAAGTTCAGTCATTACATGCACTGCACAAAAGGAGAAGGCAAACTGGTTTGGTCTCAGCTTTTTTTATTGCTTGCCTCTCTTCTCTCCTTCCCTCCCCACCTCTCCCCCTTAATCTGAAGGAATTTCTCACTCACTGTGAACAGATAAAGATGTTTTGATGTGCTTTTAGATAAATCAGAATGATTTTTTTTTCAAAAGGGAATGAGAAAGAAAAAAAAATAATTCCAGCTGATAGAGTAGCTATCAAATCTAGGACAGAAGAAGAAGCCTACACTAAAAAACCTATAAAAGCCCATATAGCTGTTTCTATATCAAGAAGAACAACATCATTGTGTCTTTTTCAACTGAGTAAACTTAACTTGCATGCTCTCAGTAATGATAATAAAGTCAAATTCACCACTACATCTCACAAGAAAACATAACTATGAATTATTTCATACCCTCTATACAGAGCAAAGGCAGGAAAACAGACAAAAAATGGGAAGAAACAGCACAAAAGAAAGGAAGAAAATACAACTCTAAACTGTGAATCTCCCTGACATCTTTTCATTATCAGCCTAGTCAATGAAGAATGCCACAAAGGAAAGGACAACATCATATTATTGAAACATGATGGTTTGGGGGTTTTTTTGAAGGATGCACTTGTATATTCTCTGTGGATAGCTTTTTTTATTTCATTATATTTGCCATTATTAACTCTCTGTAATTGTGTTTTACATGCAGGGCTTGGATTAAGTGTTTTTCCTGTATCATATACACTTGTACCGCTCCTTTTAGAGTTTTTTCAGGGCTTTTTCCCTCATGCAAACACATCAGAGAGAAGATATTGCATTACCTCCTTTATTTGTATTATACTTTAAAACAAAACAAACCCACCCTTTTTATCTTTGACAACGTGCTTCTTTTTTGCAAAGGAATATTTATTTAGACAGTAAAAAGATGTTATGGTTCTTTCCACTAGTAGAAGTGTATGCACTGAATATGCTCCAATGTAATTTGCAGAAAGTGAGGAAAACACACTGGAAAAGTAAGCAGGGAGTTTTGCCATGTCGTTTCATCTGATAACTACAATACTACGATAACAAAGCTTTAGGCAATATGCTTAAAACTGACAGGAAAAGTAACAGGCAAAGTTTTATAATGATCCATTTATATTACATATTTTATAAATTCACTGATTGCTCAGAAAATGTCTTTTTCTTCTTCATGTTTTGTCTTGTTCAGAATCCTGCTATAAAATTCTATTTAACTCTCCTTTTGTATTAGTCCTGACAGAGCTATAAAAATTGCTTGTATGATTCTTATGGTCTTTGGGGTTTTCTTTCAATTTCCTTAGCATTTGTCTAAATATTGGCATACAAGTTGTTCCTCACAATACAAGAGAAAATTTTTTTATATTTAAAAAAACCTTTAACTAGTTAAGTCATTTGTCCATATAAAGAATGACACAATGCCAAAGATAACACAGAAAAACAAAGTAATGAAGGGCTTGTAAGTGATATTGTGTATACTATTTCCTTGCACTCATATGTAACTTGATTATCAGCAAATGTAACTTTTTTTGGTTGGATTGAAGCTGTTTTGTAAGTCATTTCTGCAAAGAATATCACAACACTAGGAGCTGTTTTTTCGAAAACAAAAAAGTAAAAAAAAAAATCAGTTTATTTTAGAATCTATTTTACTAGCTTTAAATACTCTCCAAAATTAAACTCAGAATGAATATTAAAGCAATGTTGAAGTTAAAACTTGACACAACAGGATGTGATGGCTGCCATTCTGTCCTTAAACCACCTTATTGCAACACACATAATACAGAATATCAATCAGTGTTTTAAGGCTGTAGCAGTTCCTAGAGACACAATGACAAGTTAGGGACAGAACATCCAGCTTAACTGTGAATGGCATTGCCTTATTCTGCACCAGAATCCTCATATCGTTTAAAAATAGATTTTACTGTGTCATCAGCTCCATTCTGGTATCACTAGTAAACTGCACTAGGTATAAAAGCTGCAGTGGAAATTGTACCAGCACAGACACCAAAGTTGCTATCGGTAGTGTGCAATAGCTCGAGTTTTCATTTCAGAAGACACTGAATACTGACTTTCAACCTCAAATTTTTTTTTATTCCTAAAATCATACCAAGTATGTCAGCATGCTCTCATGCACCCCCGCACTATGGAATTTTGATAATGTATGTCCTAACCGCTTAATTGATTGATTAGCTTACTGCAGCTTTCTGAGGCACCAAATTTATCTTTAATAGCCGGAGTCAGGCACGGCAGGCAATCGAGGGGGGGGTCCCTTGGCGTCGATTTGCTCTTAACTGGAAAGTCATTACCACTTAATACATGTAGATTGTGTTGAAAGAAAATTATGTGTAATGAAATGAGGGAAAAATTAGTGGAGTGTTATGGGCGAAAGCAGATGTTACGGAGGAATTATGCTAGCAGAGATAATCACCTTCGCTAGCATTGTGTGTGCTGGGGTGTTAACTCAGGGAGAGAGTTGGTGAGAGAGCTAAATAAATGCATTGATTTACACAGATCCACTTTTCAAACTATAGTATATGGCTAGTGCACACGTCTACAAACACATCCATATATATACACAGACATATAGACATGCTCAGGGCTGAACTTTTATATTTCTGAAGCTCTTTTTGAGTTATTTTCCAGCTACTCACACTATATTCAGAAGTCCTAGCTGGAAGCACAGGGAAGTAGCTGTGGATTTGCATAGTGTTGTGAAGATGAGAATAATATCCAAGGGCGGAAGTAGTCCTATAAGCATTAAGATGAGACCTTGTATGCTTCAAACTCTGGACAACCTCTCCTGAGAGAAAACTAATGAATTTGAGAGAGGTCTTTGAGGGTAGCAGCAGATATTTTTGAAACAATAAAATTGAAATAAATAGCAGATAGTAGAAAAAAAATTATAGAGACATAGAATATTGTGCCTTTACTTAAACAGCCTGTAAATAAAGGAGATAGAAGAAAAAAAGAAAAGATTAAATCTTTCTTTTAATGCAAGTTAGGAATACATTTTAAGGTAGTAGTTTTGCAGACAGGCAATAACGATAACACTCAGAATCAGGACAAGGGAGGGAAGAGAGATGTCACAGATTTTATTTTGAATGCATTTTAAAACTCTGTGAATTAATCTTTCACCTGTGGGCATCTCTCTGTCCTTTTCCAGCCATGACTGATATATATGCTTGATTATATTTCTTATATTCCAGCATGCAAGGTCACTATTAATTTTTATCTTGGGTTTATCTATTTCATATAACGTGTTTGGATTTAGAATTATCTCTGCTTTATCACCCATTTCATAATAAAAATGCGGTCTCAGGAAGATATTATTTTGCAAAATTCACTATCAAACCCATTGATAATTAGGGTTTCCTCATATATTGTTCTGTTCCTTCGCTACTAAATGAGGCTTTTATGAGTATAGTTATTGCTGGCGATAATAATACAAATTTTAAAAATTAAAAAAAAAACAAACCAAAGCAACAAAAACCCTCAAGGTTTTGTATTCCCAGTATTACCATTCAGAGATAGGAGGTTAGCAAAAAGACTGTCAATTTTCTGTCACTATATTAATGAGTTAAAGGAGTGCAGCCAGCCCCTCATGAATCAATTGGAAAACTATGATGAATGTTTCAATAATTAAGAGAATAATTAAATTGCTGAATGTAAGATGGCACTAAATGAAATAGCTTTCGTAACAGCAGCATATTGCAGTTTATAAATACAAAGAGCCACGTTTAAGCAATGCTGAGTCCGGCTCAGATTTATCTGTCTGTCTTTAACAGGCTGCGGGCCCAATCCTGCAGAAGCCCACCCTGCAGGCAGTGCGCCTCCTGCCTTAGCCCTGTGCTTGGGGGCAATAATGGTGTGTGCAAAGCTGAGCAGGGGCAGGGATCTGCTGCTCCAGCAGAGCCTCTCCGTGTACCTGCAGCCTCCCCACCTGCGCGCTGCGACGCGGCCGCCGTGGCGGTGCCTCGGCGATAAGCAGCTAAACTTGCACAGATAACGAAGGCAGGGAATTCGCAGCCAAAGCTGACACTCTGGCGGTAGCACGCGTGATGCTTGTGGAAATATTTTTAAAAGGTGATATGTGTTAAAGGTGAACTGTAAAGCTGGAGTGAAAATTATGTTAAGTTCAGAAATATGTCCTGAATCTCTCGACTATCAGGCAAGTTTTACTGTAGCTTTCAAAATTCTCTTTTCTCCTGTACAATAATCTGGCAGTTTCTCCTTTGATAAGGACATGCCCAAACATAACTTTGCGTGATATCACACATACCAAAACCTAGGATGCTAAAAACGAGACATCTTAGAAAATTGTCCTTCAAACCAGGGTTTCTCAGAGCAATGCACACAGTTTGAAAAATATTATTTGGAAGAAAAAATGTAAACCATTTCCTAGGCTTGAAAACTTATAAATCTTGGTGGGGAGGAGAAGATGGTGGGCAACAGGTGAAGTAATTAACTAGTATATATTTGTATTTTGTTTTGAAATCACGTCACAGCTTTTTAATTTTTTTTTCTTTTTTTCTTTTTTTTTTGTGCTGGAATATCATGTTTAAGCAGAAGTCACAAATAAGGTAGGGCTATTTCAGGTGCAAAATTCAACCTAATGCATTTTGTTTGCCTACCTATGAAGATCCTAAAGTGTTTTTTACTGCCCCATCTTTCTCACCTCCCTGTTTCACTGTTTGTTTGGGTTTTTTTCCCTTTTTCTCTCTTTTTTCCACTCACTTCTTCTGTTCACATACCTCCTTTTGTTTCACCATACACCCATCTTCCACCAATCCCTAGCTCTCCCTGCTCTGGGGGCAGGTTTTATTTGCTTGTAGGAAAAGTCTATGGAAGGAAGGAAATTTTCTACTCAGTTCTGAGTTAGCCCCTCTTTGGAGCTCAATCATAATGTCAGGCACAATTTCACCATCTTCTTCATCTCTTATGTTGCTGAATTTATCCTTCCTGTCTCCTTCAGTAGCATATTCCTGTGCAGTCAGAAAATCATCACTGCTACACATATTTCACATTTGCCTTTCATTCCTTTCCCATCTCTCTTCTACTGCAGAGAGGCACCTCAGACACTCCCCTGAACCCCATGCCCCCAGTATGCTTCTTTTCTATTTTCCTCTTCCACCTTCAATGCCTCTTTCCTACTCATCACATAAATATATGTTCTCGGGTATTTCAAAACCCAGCAGTATGTACTCGGAACATTAGTGACTTGCGGTGGAATGAAGAATAAATACAGCCTAATATGATTTAAAATAGGTGAATTAGTTGAGCAGGGGACTTTTAATGTCACGTGGGTGGTCAGTAAAAAAGTAACAATTACCATGAGACGGAATTTGATATACCACAGTTATTTCCTGCTCTAGAGATAGAGCAGTACCATGGTAACCTAGACTCCACTGTGTGGCAAGTGTTGCTAATTGTATAGATTTTTAATGGGGATAATTATACTTCTCCTGCCTGAAATCAACTTTTACTGGCAGTGACCAATGCCCAGAAGGGTATTCTCAAAGGGATGTTGCATGACCTACAGTTTGTACACTTCCTATTTCTTGCTTATAGGGAGAAAATTTCAGTGTCAGTGGAAGAGGTGTAAATTTTTTACCTTATGATAAATCCTGAAAAGAAATGAAAATATCAAAAGTTCAGGTGGATAGATAATCACTCTCACCGTAGGTTAAGGAAAGCTACATATTGATAGGCCAAACTTGGAGAAAGGAAACCATCCTGTTTGTATTTGATAATTAATTAGATAGCCTAACTTTCAAGTATTGTTATTACAACTTCTTTCTTTAGTGTGGAATTTAGTTTCTTCTGAAGTATCCACATCTATAATGACGGTGGATGGAAATTCTCTTTGGCAAAATCTAATAGCAGTGGATATTGTCTTGCCAGAATTTAACATTCAGGTCAGAAGTTCTCTGCTGTATGGCTCTTTTTCAGGTGAATATTCACTTCTGAGAAAAAGATTAGGGAAAACATATTTTCCAGTATTTAAAAATAAATATACCTCTCAGTTGTTTCCTTAACAGCTCTGCAATATGAAAATGGGTCTCAAAAACTGGTCAAACCTTAAGCTTCTGGAAAAAAACCAACAACATTCATGTATGCTCATTGGAGGCTTGTTATGTTTGTCAATGTCAATCATGTTGCACAGTTACACCACCCTAAGATATGCAGCCCTGTCACTTGAGCAGGACTTTGCTCCTGCTTGCTGGAGTTGGCTGGATAACTGAATAATAGCAGAGACCATCTCTGTCCCTGGTTCTGATGGAGCCCAAAAGCAATGCAGCAGGAGGAAAAGGCTTCATTCAGGAAGTCACTAAAGATGGGAAAGAAAGAGTATAAGGAACTTGGGCATGGAGAGCTCAGAGTGAGGAGTGGTTGGCAGAGCTTGTGCTTTACAACAAAAAAAGACCAGGCACTTTGGACATGGAACTTATAAGCACACGCCTATTGGTAGGTGTACTCGCTCCATCTCAGACAATTATAGAAAAAAAATGAAAAAAAATTATGTTGGCCCAGAACGTGATGTATGAAATTGGACAGAACATTTAGAAACATGGCAACATTTAGATTCTGGTCAAGGAGGAACGTGTGGGTATGGACACTATCCCCAGCTTTGAGGAGAATGACTAAATGAGCAGGAGTTGGATATAAGATTATGCAAGAGTAAGAAATGTGAAGAAAGGTGTGCATGAGTGCTACCTGAAGGGAGGTAAGCAAAGGAGCAAAATGTTACATGTTGGAAGGAAGAGGAGATCTCTTCCATCCACCTCTATTAAGCCTAAACATAAAATAACTAGTCCTGGGTTCTGATTTCACTGTACTGTTTAACAAAGTAACTGCAACTTCCATTCAAATCATTTTCCATCCCATGTGTAGTAACAGGTTATGCAGAGGGTAACTGCCTTCTACCACTTCTGTGTGAAGATCAGAACAAACAATGATGTTTTTGCTTGTTCAATTCCTGTATTTCCAAAATATGATGGATATGCACCTATGAAATTTAAAGTAAGCAGTGACATTCTGAATTTCAGCACTCAAAAACTGGAAAATACCTGGATTAATGCTGCTATGGATGTTGTTATTGATTACGATCCATCTCTGTTCCTGACAGTGGAGTTCCAGTTTGCCTAACCAGTGTAAATGAAGCATAAATTTTACGGATAAAATCCCAAACAGGCAGAATTAATGGGGAGGTTTTCAGATTTTCTATTGATTAGACAGGGAATTTATTCACTAATTTTAACAGCCCTGTTACAATAACTACCAAAAATTGAGGTGCAAAACAAGTACTAGGATTACATCCGAAGGACTGGACTTCACGTCTTATCCCTTTGTAATGAAAAAGCAATAATGCATCCTGAAGTGTTCACAGTTGTACACTTCTGTTCCCTCATATTGTTCACCTCCCAGTCCAAAGCAAACTTTGCAGAAGGACCCAGATCTCTCAGCAAGTAAGAAAAGTGACCCATTCAGTGCCCTGTGCACAAGAAATATTGCACAATATAAATGCTCTGGAAAATCTTTCTTTTAGATCTCACAAACTATGTAGGCAAAATTTGATGATTTTTCACATCTTTGTTCTANTTTTTTTTTGGGGGGGGGCGGGGTGAAGGAGAAGTTTGCTATTATTTCCTTCCCACATCTACTTCATGAGAAGAGAGAAGCACAGGATGAAATGAATGGAAAGAGAGCTGACTATTTTTCACAGAATCTACTATAGCTGGCTAAATGCTATTAAAAAAAAACAAACAACAAAAAAAAACAAAACAAAAAAAAACAAAAAA
>VYZR01116424.1:28120-31846 GCA_013400675.1 Oxylabes madagascariensis | reverse complement strand
ATTGTTATTACAACTTCTTTCTTTAGTGTGGAATTTAGTTTCTTCTGAAGTATCCACATCTATAATGACGGTGGATGGAAATTCTCTTTGGCAAAATCTAATAGCAGTGGATATTGTCTTGCCAGAATTTAACATTCAGGTCAGAAGTTCTCTGCTGTATGGCTCTTTTTCAGGTGAATATTCACTTCTGAGAAAAAGATTAGGGAAAACATATTTTCCAGTATTTAAAAATAAATATACCTCTCAGTTGTTTCCTTAACAGCTCTGCAATATGAAAATGGGTCTCAAAAACTGGTCAAACCTTAAGCTTCTGGAAAAAAACCAACAACATTCATGTATGCTCATTGGAGGCTTGTTATGTTTGTCAATGTCAATCATGTTGCACAGTTACACCACCCTAAGATATGCAGCCCTGTCACTTGAGCAGGACTTTGCTCCTGCTTGCTGGAGTTGGCTGGATAACTGAATAATAGCAGAGACCATCTCTGTCCCTGGTTCTGATGGAGCCCAAAAGCAATGCAGCAGGAGGAAAAGGCTTCATTCAGGAAGTCACTAAAGATGGGAAAGAAAGAGTATAAGGAACTTGGGCATGGAGAGCTCAGAGTGAGGAGTGGTTGGCAGAGCTTGTGCTTTACAACAAAAAAAGACCAGGCACTTTGGACATGGAACTTATAAGCACACGCCTATTGGTAGGTGTACTTGCTCCATCTCAGACAATTATAGAAAAAAAATGAAAAAAAATTATGTTGGCCCAGAACGTGATGTATGAAATTGGACAGAACATTTAGAAACATGGCAACATTTAGATTCTGGTCAAGGAGGAACGTGTGGGTATGGACACTATCCCCAGCTTTGAGGAGAATGACTAAATGAGCAGGAGTTGGATATAAGATTATGCAAGAGTAAGAAATGTGAAGAAAGGTGTGCATGAGTGCTACCTGAAGGGAGGTAAGCAAAGGAGCAAAATGTTACATGTTGGAAGGAAGAGGAGATCTCTTCCATCCACCTCTATTAAGCCTAAACATAAAATAACTAGTCCTGGGTTCTGATTTCACTGTACTGTTTAACAAAGTAACTGCAACTTCCATTCAAATCATTTTCCATCCCATGTGTAGTAACAGGTTATGCAGAGGGTAACTGCCTTCTACCACTTCTGTGTGAAGATCAGAACAAACAATGATGTTTTTGCTTGTTCAATTCCTGTATTTCCAAAACATGATGGATATGCACCTATGAAATTTAAAGTAAGCAGTGACATTCTGAATTTCAGCACTCAAAAACTGGAAAATACCTGGATTAATGCTGCTATGGATGTTGTTATTGATTACGATCCATCTCTGTTCCTGACAGTGGAGTTCCAGTTTGCCTAACCAGTGTAAATGAAGCATAAATTTTACGGATAAAATCCCAAACAGGCAGAATTAATGGGGAGGTTTTCAGATTTTCTATTGATTAGACAGGGAATTTATTCACTAATTTTAACAGCCCTGTTACAATAACTACCAAAAATTGAGGTGCAAAACAAGTACTAGGATTACATCCGAAGGACTGGACTTCACGTCTTATCCCTTTGTAATGAAAAAGCAATAATGCATCCTGAAGTGTTCACAGTTGTACACTTCTGTTCCCTCATATTGTTCACCTCCCAGTCCAAAGCAAACTTTGCAGAAGGACCCAGATCTCTCAGCAAGTAAGAAAAGTGACCCATTCAGTGCCCTGTGCACAAGAAATATTGCACAATATAAATGCTCTGGAAAATCTTTCTTTTAGATCTCACAAACTATGTAGGCAAAATTTGATGATTTTTCACATCTTTGTTCTAGTTGCCCAGATGAAGAAAGGGTACTACCTCACTTTTCCTAGAAAACCATAAGGAATTTTGGTGAGGATTAGTTAATTTATGCCATTGTAACAGTCTGCAGCTACAGTGAGGTTCTTGAGGATAGCTCTTCAGCTAGGAGGTGAAATTCACATTGAAGGTGCATTTTTCTCATCTGTTAGTTTTTATGCTCCATTATATATTTTCTATTATAATTTGGAGTGGAGGATCACAGAATAGAAAGCTGATGCATTTTAACAGGAAATCTTTGCTTTCAAAGAAGCATACCTCTATTTACAGAAAGCCTGGGTAGAGTTTCAAAAGTATTTTTGTCCCTATAGCATCATATTATCTTTTATATTTCTTAATTGAATCCTCATCCTGGAGGCAATAGGTGCTGAACAAACTAGACCTCCCAGGTACAACTGCAATGTATTAAGTCTGGGCTTGAAAAATAGGAGATAGCTATTTGGTGCTCAAAGATATTTACTTTAAACCTGTGGGTTTGTTTTTTGTCGCTTTGGGTTTTTTGTTTGCTTGTTTGTTTTTGTTTTTGTTTTNAAAAAAACAAACAAAAAACTGCCTTTGATGGAATTTGGAAATGGATTGCTATCAACCATTGTTCATTTACTGGAACTTGCAAATGGATTCCTCTCGCCCATACTGTCTTCTAGTTGTGTTTGCTTTCTAGGGACATTTGTAGATTCAATTACTATTGTGGCTATTCACTGAGAATTTCAGAACAGCATGCATAAGTATTGATGGAAACTGGGTATTAGA
Organism: Oxylabes madagascariensis; assembly: GCA_013400675.1. Classification (NCBI taxonomy): domain Eukaryota; kingdom Metazoa; phylum Chordata; class Aves; order Passeriformes; family Timaliidae; genus Oxylabes; species Oxylabes madagascariensis. Next base: position 29,247 of record VYZR01116424.1, on the reverse strand, counting down.
TTCACACACATGAATATGTGCACACTCAACACATTGGAAAAATAAATCAACACCATGTGACTCATCAAAGCGGTCATATCTAACAAAGCGCAAGAAGTGATTGGGGAATGTTCACAGAGAAGTGTTCCTGAGCAATTAGAAGTACTTAGAGAGGAAAAAGGATCTCTTTGAATTCTTTTGCATAATAAACTCAAGGAAACCTCAGTCTGCCCATGGAGATCCCATAGGCAGAAAAAGGGCTAAACTTACTGACTAAACTATTCATTGTGAATTATTCCCTCTGCTCTAATGTCTGCACGGCATGGAAGCGTGGTGCCAGCCCTGCTACACACTGTAATTTTACTCTTCTACGAATAAAGTGGGAATATACTGCTGGGCATGTTAAAGCACTCTGCAGAGGACATTATATATATTTTCAACATGTGACCTGCCTTTGATTTTTGTGTTGAAAATGGAGTTATCAACCTTCAGAGAGAAAATATTAGCCCACAGACAGTGAAATAAGATGATTTTTTTTTTTATTTTATTTCTGTAATGTGGTATTTGGTGCAAAAACTACTGAAATGTAGAGTTTTAGAAGTCAGAGGTCAGCACAGAAAAATTTAGCCTGACAGTTTTTACATTTTTGGGCTGACCATGAGTTAACAGTTACTGATTCCACTCGCAAATTCCTGCCTAATTGTTATTTTTCCTTGATTAAATTGTCCTTTATAAGGACATCTGTTCTGTTCCTTGCCAAGGTGTAAGATACAATCATATCTTAGAATTTGTAAAGTACTTTGGACAACACAGTAATAAATATATTCTGATGATGAATCCTGCAAAGGAGACATTGTCCTCCCCCCACCCAGCTTAGCACATCTCGGTGTCAGAATATTTTTCCTAACATTGTGAGTCTCCCTCTCTCCTTGAGAAGTGTTTCCTATAATTCATTCCTTTTGCCAGCCCAGATCCGTCCGGCGTCTGCACTTCCCTGGGACAGCTCCATTGCTCCCTAATGCCAAGTGAGAGCCACCCCTGCTCTGAGGACCAAGATTTTGATGGGTGGCAGAGCACCACGGAAAGCATTTGTTGTCATTAAGGGGTCAAAGAAAATTACCCCCTGAGTTACAATATGAACTAACCCC
>VYZR01116424.1:18120-23120 GCA_013400675.1 Oxylabes madagascariensis | reverse complement strand
ACCATGAAGCACACATATGTGCTGTTTCTTTCTGAGCATCCGCAGCTGTATATAATCAATGGAACATTCCTTTGGAGTGCACCACAGGTCAGCAGGAACCTTGACACACAGCTGAATTTATGAGTGATCACATTGTTTTAAATATGCATCACTTAGATTTCTACAGGTGTTTAAAGATTTCCCTCAACATTGCCTTTTTTTTCTTTTTTTTGTTCCTTTTGTGAAAGGCATGCACATAGAAAACAGAGATTGCATAATTAAGGCTTCCATTTGGATGCTAAAATTGATATAATTCACCATAACTGACAACAGAGAATATTATATCATCTCTAAGAAAAAAAAAACCCACTCAAAATGCTAAAAAAAATTAAAATTTGCCTGAGTGAAATGTTGCTTCTAATCAGGGACCAGAAAACCTTGAAATTCACCAAGCCTTGTTGAATGTGGGGGATTCTGTAAAGCATTAGGGAAAAAAAAATTGAAATCTATTTTTATACTTCAAAAAGCATGACACTAATTTTGTCTAAAAGTATAAATCAAAAATAAAAATAAACAACACAATTGAGAAACTCTGTTTGAAACATGTGACTTAAAATAAAACAAGCATTATTAATAATCTGCTTCCTTTATAGTAGAAAAGATATAAAATTAAATAGATAAAATCTTAAGAGAAACCAATGTGCATGTATTGAGAAAAGACAATGAAGCTTCACAGACCGAATAGAACCAATTCCTTTCAAATAAGCGGGAAAGCCCTACAGAGAGAAATAAAAGTGAGGAATGGTGAATTCTGTAACACTTGCCAGACCAATGAGCTTCATCAATTAATCACAGCAAAATAATCACCACCTACATTAAAGAATAATACATGAAAAGGACAGGGCATAGCTTTAACTTATTCAGAAAGGGCTGACTCCCTAATCCCTCTGAGTCTTGACATGTTAACTGGGTAGCGACTAATTAGATGTCAAAAATTCATAAGCACTCTTTAATATTGCATATATCTGCGGCAGACATTTCAATATGAGAGTTGTATACACAGAAGTCACTATAGCATTAAAACACAGCAGGGTGGGAGAAATAAAAGGAAAACAATAAAAACAATGGCCCTTAAAAACCCAAGAGAATGCCTCCTTTGGAAGTGTGCACTTTCTTATTCAGAAAAGGTATCACCTTAATAAGAATTATAGGCAAAGAGGTTTCACTGTTCCATGCTGTGTGGACGAAAAGAGGGAGAAAAGACTGACTTATCAAAGGCACTGGCAGGTAAATAGTAATTTACTATGCATGCACAATGAACATTACACAGTGCCTTGACACAGGGCGATAATGAAAGACATGCTATTGTGGCATCCATCGAGGGAATTTTTTTTCTTCATTCTTCCTTCCCTTGTCTCTCTTGAGTAAAGAAGCAGTGATGTTTCCTGGCAGCTGCCTCCTGTTTCAAGCCATTTCACATAATATAGAAAGAACCTGAAGTTTAGTGTATTAAGTAAGTGAGTTCGTTTGCTGGTTTGGCGATATATACATTGCTTGTGTGTGAACTTATATTTCAGATGCAAGGCTCTGAATTTTTACAGAACAAGCCTTTTCCTGTCTGAAGAATTATACGAACCTGTTATATAGAAGGCAGCAAGATTAAAAACGATGCATCATATAATGCACTGTTTTATGACTTGCATCCTTTAATTGTAGATCTCAGGAATAAAAAGAGAGCAATGTGCTGTTGTTTATAATGCAGAATTGCCATTCTCTCTTTTGACTTACAATGTGTACTGTATAGGGCGAGTAGTCTGTGGAGATTCCTCTATTTTCTCCTTTACCAAACAGCAAAGTTAAATTCCACTTTTTCGGTGCTTCTAACTAGCTTACAAACAGCAAGCCTTTGAATTTAGCCTGCTTGCAGTATGGGAGGCTGTGTCTGTAATCCTCCCATAGCTGCTGCTGTTTAAATGTGACATGGCTGCAACTGGAATGTTTTAATTATTTTAAAAGTATAAAATCATGTAACATGATGATGTAAGGTAAGCAGCCTCATGCAGAGACAAAATTATAACATTTGTACATCTCATGGGAGTAGCATCTATAGAGACAATGTGACCCTCCTTGTATGTTGCAGTGTGTGTAATAATGATATTTGCATGTATCAGCTGATTAGTACTTTCATAAGCTGGCATCTCACACTGTGATTTCAACTTCTGGACAGATGTAGTACAAGAATAAGAATGAGATGCTCTTTAATGACTGCTGACCATGTTAGACTGAATGGTCACTTGTTCAGTTACATCTGGCCTTTCCTTTGAAAGTTGCTACTTTAGTTTTGTTTCCAAAAGACCTTCTATGATCAACACTGAAACTGTAATTAACTGCTTGCATTTGTCATTATTACATTATTCACACCTTTTTCTTGCAATTGTAAATGTGTTACCTAGCACTTATGTTTGTCCATGTCTTGAGTGTCCAAGGGTGTTTTGTAAGCACACATTTTGTGGTTTTAGACTAGAATCAAAACATTAAAGGGCAACGATTAATTAGTGATTTCAATCAGAAGGTGATGATCTGCAACGCTGGTAGTAGTTTTTGACTCCTTTTCATCCCTTCTGTCATGTTCATGCCAGTTATATAATAATGCTGGTGATGCTATTTCATTTTCTGGGCCACTTGGCCAGCAAGACGGCCCCAAAGCACTCTGTGCATTCTCCGCTTGCCTTTGTTAGAGCCCAAGCACAGACTGGCTCACTTGGATGACATCTAGCTGATTGTGTCAATTTTTCCAAAGGAGTCCAAAGCTGCTGGGATAGTTCCCTTGTAGCCATAGTGATTTGTTTGTTCTGTGTTAACCAAGGGTTTTTTTGGATGCTCAGGAGCAGGAGGGGCTTCCATACTCCAAGCAGTCTGCATGTGCAAAGCTCTTATCTACAAACCCCAGTGAGCTTGTATGTACCATGGGTGCCTTGTTCAGGGTTTCCTTACTAATTGGGGCTTCCTGATTTTTGATTTGATGAAAACCAGCATCCTACCCACATCATAAACATTTCATAAATTATTCTTAATACCCAGTATTTATGTAATGAAACCTGTGGGTTTGGGAGCTTTTTGATTGGAGGTGGGAAGGAAAGGAGAAGGAAGAAAAAGAAGTTCCTTCCTTTCAAAGACAGGCCTACTCTGACAAGTGCTGTTGAATACCTGTATCTTACTGTTATTGACAAAATTCACGTGGCTTTCAGTGGATTAAGGCTAGAAATTACATGAATTCAGTGCACCTAAGCAAACAGATTAACTACTGCCTCCTTCAAATGCTGAAAATAAACTGGTGTAAGCATCCCTCATTCATGTGCACCACTCAGATATCTCCAAGGGTCACTGATACAAAATAAATCCTCGCTTAGAAAGAGTCATGTTTTCCAGGGGGTTGTTTTATTTTTGTAAGAATCCTGGTTTTCTAGTAAAACTGCTTTACTGGATGACTAAATCCAAAACAAATGTACAAAAAGAGACCTGGTCCTACCTAGTGCCTGACTGCCAAGCAAAATTCTACAAGCCCAATATAATGCGTAAGACTGATGATAGTGTGACTTTAAAATGAGCTTTCAGAGCCGTGTTGGGGGGAAAAACTATATCCACATAACTGATCAATAGCTGAGCATCCCTTTAGTCATTCTACACTGTTGTGCACAGGCAACTTGTGAGCTGACGAATTTGGAACTCTGTCTACAAAATGGTCTGTCTGAAAAACTCAGTCATGACAAATAAAGGTATATCCAGGAACTGCATGCAGAGGGTAGTGTGATTGTGGTTTATTTTAAGGGATAAAAAAGATATAACTGGGGGGAAAAAGCATGAATAGGTGCAGTTTTGATTCTCCTTACACCATACTAGGTCAGTAAGTTTTGTGGATAGTTAACAAAGGACGTGGATGTTTTCCCAAACATCCCATTCCATCCCAAAGGGGAGGGAATATGCAGCACAAAAGTGTAAGCTCAGTCAAAACTGGAAGAGTCTAATTTAGCCCTTTTTTATGGTTTTACACTGGTTACATATATACAGAAAGATGGAAGGAGTAAAACAGAAACCAAAAGAGAATAAAACCCCTTTCACTACATGTTCGTTGAACCAGTGAAATCAGCTAGTGGGAATGACCACTGCAAAAAGTTGTGCCTGTGAATTCGTAAAGAAACAGAAACATCAGTCTAGGCCAGTTTTTGCTCTTTCTCTTGTTCTGTACAAACACTGTCCTGGGCCAAGATAGAGCTGTCTGATGCCACAACACTTCAGAAGTCCAAATTGTTGAGAAAGCTGAGAGGAACAAATGGGAATCAGCAGAACGCATCACCAAAAGGACAAATAACAGATGGACAAACATAATTCCAAAGCAAATGCCAAATACTGGAAGGAACAACAGAGTTGGGTAACATACTGGAAGAGAGGCAAAATAGTTAGATTCAGAGGACCAGCACAAATGCCAAAAGGCCTTTAGCAGAAGAGAGAAGGTGAAACTAGACAGGCAAAAGAGAAGCTGCCTTAAAAATTCAGAATATTTATAACACAAAGTATTTCTATCTATCAGGCTCTTGGTGTCTCATCTTAAATATTTCCATAGCACTGTGTTTTCTGCTGGGCATTGTGTTCCACACACTGGAGCTGTATGTGGACATGCTGACAAGAAAGTATGAAACTGGCATGGCCAAACCCAGTTTTAGTCAGGTAGCTCTTCTGAATTCCCATGGTGGCCACAGCAATGTGTTCATTGTGTAGATCAGCTGGGATCCAATGGATGTTACCCCAGGAGCAGCCCACAGACTGAATGGGCACAGGTTAAGTCAAGTCTGCTAAACAACCGCCTNCTAAGACTTAATCACAGAACAAATGTTCTTGTAATGAATTATTGGTGTACCTTGCTGTCACAAGCCAAAAAGTTGTTTGTGCAGAAGCATTATAAAATAGGCTGTAATGCTATTAAAACAATATTAACCAAGGTAGAGGGTTAGAGAATCTGGTCC
>VYZR01116413.1:10143-36778 GCA_013400675.1 Oxylabes madagascariensis | reverse complement strand
CAAGTCTGAGCTTTGTAGGTGACACCCCAAGCAACTTCTCCCTCCTTAATAAACATGGGGATTTGTCCCGTTTGTACACCACACTGATGTGGAAAATTATGTGGTGAATTCCAGTTTATTTCAAGTGACCGTGCTACTTAGAGCTGTTTTTTCTTCCTTCTGGCTACACCTTGCAAAAGAGATCTCTCGCTACCACACAAAAAACTGTGACTTCAAGAGGACAAAAAAGGACATTGTTTCTGGATAAATCAATTTTTTTTTTTTAGCTTTTTCTTATCATTATGAAGTAAATTTTCTCCTGAAGAGCAACACAAAGATGTGCCTACACAGCATGGCTCAGCATTATGCAGAGATAATGGAGGCAACCTTAAGGTACCACAGGCCTTAAAAATGACTTCTGGTGTGCCTTCCCCCAACTGTCTCTCAGACTGGGCAGCACACCAATGCATAAGTACCTGGTAAAAAGTTTTTTAAAAAGATGTAAAATGGTCTCCCAGCAGAAAAACTGCCACACGGCTACAATGCTGGATGCTCTCAAATGGCTGCAGAGGGTGAGTCTCACTTTGGGAAAGGGATGGTCCAGATACAGGCAGGGCCACGAGTGCCATGATATTATTCCTCACAAATGGGTTAAGTAACTTTTGGTTTAGACCACTGCTTATTTTACCTGCAGACCTCAGCAGCTAAGGCAGCAGACAGCATATTATAAAAGTAATTTTAACAGGTGAGAAATGTAACTTCATTTGGTCCTCTGTTCCATGACTTCCTTGTTATCTTAATATTATTTAGAAGTAGCTCTGCTTTGAATGGCTAAATTCATTCTCTGATGCACGCTGGTGAAATGTAAACATCATACAACTTTGATTTCCTCTGAATAGAGAACACATACTGTTCCTGCAAAGAACATACAAGATTGTCACACTTATAGAAATCAAATCTTAATTATGAGTGGGGATTGGAGGACACAATAAGCTTTTGCCCATTCATTGTGCCAAAGATAATTTCCAAGCCTCTACAGAAATTGTATTTTGCAGGTCTGTTTGGACTCTTGTATTTTATTAGGAGAGAAGTACTTCCAGCCCCTAGTCCTGGCTGTGGCTGCAGGCACTGTCTAATGCTCTTGCCTACCTTTGCAAAGAGGACATCAGCATCTTGCCTGTGATCATGTTCACAGCCATCCTCCCATGAAGGAGTGTTAAGATTTTCAGCTTTAAACAGATCTGCTGGGCTGTAAACATACTGTTGAAGCCTTTATAGGCCAAGTTACACAATGATGTTTTTCTTTCTGTGTACATTAGTTTGTATGTCAAACTGCTAATGTGAAAATAACACCATTCTAAGCCTGAAGCATTAAGAGGCGTCAAAAGAAAACCAACTGCAATCATTTTGCTTTATCTTCCCAAAAATTTGACCACAGGCAAATGAAGATGTGGCCCGGGTTTCCACTAAAGCATGTAACTTACCAAACCAAAGTTGCATACACTTTGTGGAAGTTTTGAATTCCCTTTGCTTCTCCAGGTTTTAATAATTTATGCAGCTTATTTTAACCATGAAAGAACAGAAGTGGGAAAGTGATGAGCATTGACAGTATTTAAAAATTCTGTTTCTGCACCCTGTGTTTCAGTGCACCTTTGGCACTGCCAGACTCTGAAGCCAGCAGAGCGCTCTGTGGCTGGCCCTTCTGAAGGCAGCCCTCCTTTCCATTCTCTAAGGAACGCTGCTCTCAGGAGATTTCCAGCACAGCCCGGGCTCTGTTCAAAAGGCTCAGATAGGCTTGAATAAACATCTGACCTTCTTGAGGAAGAAAATGTAAACTTCCCTCCCCTCCCACCCAAGCTGGGATTCTTTTAGGTTCTTTTCTACTATTTGGCTTTATTTATCAAGCAAAGAAAATATCTTTGACCTTATATAAGAAAAGAAGATTTTCACACTTGAGGAAGTTTTCAGCTATAATGGAAACAAGTGAAGAGTTCAAAATTGTGAATAAATATAAAGTTTGTAGGAAGAAAGTTTTAAAGTTTTTTATGCTGGGAAGAGTAAAAAGAATAAACAACCCCCCAGGTACACAGCACATGATGAGCCCCATTCCCAGCTCCGGGTGACAATTGTGCTTGTGATTATATTGCAGGTTTTGTGGAAAAAGTGCAGAACTGTGTGGCTTGATCAGCCAGGATTTCATGTTTTTATTTTACCAGAGCACTGCTATTTTCAGTGAATTTTGATGTGTGCTATCAAACCCCAAAAGTAACTTAAGCAGATGTCGGTTTTCTTTTTTATTAAATGCATACCTTTTCTCTTGCCTTTTTCACTGAACACTTCATGTCCTCCTCCAAATTGTTCTAGGTTCAGCCTCCAAGAGAGTAGTGAGGGAAAATCAGGTCATTTAAAAATAAAATAGATTACTTCTGCACAGCTTTCTTTAATCAAAACCATTATAACTGAAGGCTCAGAGCCTTGATTACACCTCTTCAGAGGGCACCCCTTGATTTTTGCGCGACATCCCTGATTATTTTATTTACTTATTTATTTATTTATCAGCTTTTACTTTCGGCATTGATTTCTAGGTCACCGAGTTCAGGCTTTTTCTTGGTTTAAATGGACTTGCTTGTTTCACAGTGGCAGGTTATTTTTCTTACAGGGGCTATGAAGTAAACATGCCTCTTTTTCAGAAGACGACAGAAATTCCTGTGATCACATATTCCTGGAGTTCTTTCTCTTTTTCCTTCCCCCAGCCCCTGTGGTGAGCAAGATTGGACCAAGAGTCATTCCTCCCGACCTCTCCCGAGCTCCTGCAGAGCTAAGGGCCAAAAGGTCATTTTCTCAGGTTCCCTCTAGAGGGAGAATCCAAAGGTCATTCCCTCCCTCCCCAACTTACCCCAAGTGCATCTGAGAGACATTTAAAACTCCTTTGAAGAGGGAGGGGAGAGAGTCCATGTGCTTTACCTACTGCCCCTCAAGAGCCAGGAGATGTGAACCAGGGCTGTGCATGAAATGTTTACCATACAATCCCAGAATTGTTTAGGTTGGAAAAGACCTTTACACCATCAAGCCCAACCATTTTCCCAGCACTGCCAACTCCACCACTAAACCATGTACATACTTAAGTGCCACATCTACGTGTCTTATAAATACCTACAGGGATGATGACTTCACCACATCCCTGGGCAGCCTGTGTCAATGCTTGATAACCATTTCATTGAAGAAACTTCTTCCCAATATTCAATCTAAACCTCCCCTGGCACAACCTGAGGCCATTTCCTCTTGTCCTATCACTTTTTACTTGGGAGGAGAGACCGACCCCTATCTGGCTGCAACCTCTCCTGTTGCAGAGAGCGATAAGGCTCCCCTTCTCTTCAGGTTGAACACCCCCAGCTGCCCCTCACAGGACCTTGATGCTCAAACCTACCCAGGCCTGGCCTTGGGTTCAAAGTCTGGCACTGTCAACTTCAGCAAGGATGGGCAGATATTGATCACACAGCTGTGACGTGGGCCAAACCATTTCTGCTTCCTTTCCCCCAAATCAGCCTATTCCTTTTCACAGTCCCCAGAATCCTTCTTGTTCTCCCAGATCTGGGTTTCACTTGGAATTAACCAGATACCATTGGGGAGTAGTGTTAAACAGCTCTGAACATCCTGATGCTCCTGGTTCTTGGGAATGGGGCCACAGGGATTATTTTATGAGTCCCCTTAGAAAACAACCCCCAATAGACTCCCACAGCCTCAGCCAGAGCTCCTGCTGCTGCTGCCTGCTGCCCTGTCATCCGTGAACCCTGTGGACCAGTTTTGGATTTCCCAAGACAGAAGTAAATAGTTAAGGCTAGCTCCTCTACACTTCCTCCTCATCCCTTTCAAGGAAAAAGTCTCTTCATTGCTCGCTCTTTGAATGATGAAGTAAAAATGAGTGATTTCTCATCGTTAAATTCTTTGAGCTGCCCGAGGAAGGAAGGAAGAGAAGAGCAACACTTATTTCACAAGGTCCCCTGCAGAAGAGGGGCACCAAGGGTCACTTCCTCTCAATCTGTCCCCTCCGAAGGAGAGCAGTCAGGCTGTGTCAATGCCATGGTCCCTTTGTGGCGGGTAGGCAGCCGGAGGTCATCCTGTGCCCCAGCCCCGCTCTCGCTGGGACGCACACACGCTGCTGAGCCCTGGCTTTCTCTCGCACAGGGGGGGCAGGGGAGATTAGTTCTTTTTTCCTCTCTCTGCTTTGTGTAGAGGGAACTCACAAGTCACTACCTGGGCCCCTTTCGGAAAGAGACAAAAGCAAAAGGGCAGTCCCTGGGGTTTTTTTTCTGGGGATTTTCCAGGCTGCTGGGACACAGTAGAATTAGCTGAGCAAAGCTTTAAAATCCAAATAAAAGTGAAGTGCTGAAGTACAGGTTTTGAGCCACTTGGAGGTTTTGGTGACACTCTCAGTGCAGTTGCAAATCCACAGCAGATCCACTGACCTCTCCCTACACATCAGCCCGAAATTTGAGGAAAACACTGAGCTTCCATGAAATACTTTAAGATAGCAAGGATCATGTGAAATACACTGGAAAATTCAGGTTGTGTTGTCAGACAGGAAACAAAACCACCTCTCCTGCCTGTTGTCTGGGGTTTGAATTGTTGCAGGTGTCTCCTTTAGAGCCTGATCTCAATCTTTTGAAATAACTCAGGTGTTCTGGCTGAATTTTATGGGCTTTGGGTCAGGCCATGACTGGGCTTCTGTCCTTACATTAGTCTCTGGGCAGATCTTTAGGGAGCTAATGTGGAATTTAGAGTCAACAGCTACCTTTTCATAGATATCTTTTGTTCTTTCAAGTCTTTGGGTCAAATTTTGTTCAGATAGGGGCTTCCAGTTCCCCCTGAACTCAATGAGCAAGATTTGCTGCCTTCAAAGCAGATGCCAGGGAAATAAGCATTGTTTAGCTGCTTTGGAACAAGAATTTGGACCTAACATGTAACTGGTAAATACTTTTATCTTGTTAAGGTGTCCTTCAATTTCAGCCTTCACTATTTTAAATGACACAAACAGCAAACTGCTCAAAAGAGATGTGCAGACTCTCTACATGCTCCTAAGACAAGAATAGAGAAAATAATTCTCCACTTGCTGAATAGAGAAACTAATTCAGCAGCATGAGTTAACATATGTCCAGAACCTCCATGTGAATTCATTGGCAAGATTCAAAACTCCTTTTGAAACACTCCAAGACCATTTACAGGAGAAATTGTAGTCAAGGCTTCCTTCCTGCCTTCCTGCCTTCCTTCTTTCCTTCCTGCCTTCCTTCTATTCTCTCTTAAGGCACCCCTGGCCTTGGGACTGCAGCTTGCACATCAGAATCTGCACTGAAATAATTCAGGACTTTCCCTTCCAGCTCTTGAGATTACACAGAGTTTCTATAGGAGCAGTAGCACTTAAATGTGGAACAACACAGTTTTTACGGCCTATTTGAAATATAGCTCTGTGATGCTGCGAGGTGTGAGCAGTAAATGGTTACAAAATGCTTCAGGATCCCTGTCTAAGTGTGTAATACTGTTACTCTACAGCATCTCACCACTGTCAAGCTCAGGACTGATGTTGTTCATCAGTGCATTAGAAAACCCCATTACAAATGAAGATTTTAGTCTTTGCACATGAAGTGACAGATTATTCCACACACTGTGTTGCAGTGACACAGGTGGGGGTCCTCTGCCAGCGCTGAGCCTTCCTCCCCACACACAGAGTCATTCAAAGATGTGAGGGGGGACAGGGTCCTCTCTCCTGCACAGACTCGATGCATTCAAGTGTGAGCTCCTATTTCCACCTGTGCCTGTGGATCCATGTCTTTGCCTTGGAACATTCCACACTTCAAATGGAGCATGTGAAGATTCTTTATTAATTGTGATGGTTTCATTATTGCCACACAGTGCTGTTTGTTAAGAAGAATACAGTGAATTTCACTCATTGCAGTATCCATTCCTCCCCTCCCTCCCCAAATGCAAATACAAATCCACTTAAAAAGTGGAGATCTTTTGACTTCTAACAGAAACTTTTATCCATATAAGAGGATAAGAAATTCATTAGCTTAAGTTGTGTGATTGTAACAGCTCATTAGAGAGCATTGTGCCTTTCACAGTGAGCATGCCTCCAGTCCTATGTGGAATCTGTCAAAGTTAAGGATAAAGGTATGGGACAACTTCACCATCTTGGAAGGCAATTTCTGATTTTTAACTATGCAGACCACAGGGTTCATTAAATGATTTTAATGAACAGTCACAGGCCTGATGTTCAAATCTTCATTTGTCTCTAATTGCAAGCAAAATATGAAATTGCTAAATTGATCGTTCTTGACAAGAGAAAAAAATTACGGTCATTAACTATGTTTTCAGATTATTAGTTGTTGGGGTTTTTTTAAGGTAAAATAAATATTTTGATCTCACATTTGTCTGCTGCAAAATACTGCTGTGAAAATCCTAACACAGCTTCTCTTCAAACAAGGGGGAAGCTGCCACTTCTGAACAGAAAACATAGTAATTAGTCGTACTAATTTGTTGAAAGAAAGGAAAGATAAAGAAGAGCTCTCAGCCATTTATCAGATCAAAAAAGTTAGTGATACAATATTTTTTCATCTGTGGAATCTCAGAAGGCATGGCCTTGAAAAGGCAGGTAGTTTGCAACATTATATAAAATATATGAGGGGAGATTGGAATGTATTTTTCAATCTTCCCTTGGCAGCCTTCACAGCTTTATTCAATTTATGCATCATCTCTTGAAGTTCAATACGGGGCACTGGGTCCCTAAATGTACTTTGAAGCATCCATAGCAAATCTTCTGATCTCTGTTCTCACTATCCAAGCAACATATGCATTAGAGTGGAATTTGGGATCAGCTTTTAGGTTGAGGGGTGAAGTGCTCACTTAGATAACCCACAGTATCTCAGCTTCAAGTGCAATGTTCAGGTTTGGATAAATGATTGCTTTTCATTTTCCCTGAAGATAAAAGATACAGTTTTATACTAGGATTTACAGACCTCTGTATCCACATGGACATCAAGTATTTCTTCTAAAATGTATGTTAAATACAAATATTTCAAAAGCAGCTATTTCCTTATGCTATGCTGAAAAATGATACAACTTTGTGCCTTTAGTGATCAACGAGCTTTTCTGCCTTCACTGCTCTTATTTATCTAAACAAAGCTCAAACCCTTTCCACCCCCTCAAAGAAGGGAAATTACACATCTTTGCATGCGTAGCAGTACTACAACAAGAGTTAACAAAACTCCACAAAGGAATTACATGTGGTGAGGTTCAACGCTTTCAGCATTTTTTTATTTCCAGGTACAACTTCTACCACAGCAAATTTTGGGGTTGTTTCCGCCACTATTCTGTCACTTGCATTTTTGCTTTGTTCTCCCGTATGTCACCCGAGAGCAATGACTGTGTCGTGTGATAAGACAAGCCATGGGCTTGGAAGGGCAAAGCCACAACGCAATGATTATTGCTGGAGGGTGCAGTGGAGGGAAAAATAATCTGATTTTTAAGCTGATTCTCTAAAAGTGATGCGTCATTTATGGAGTAATACAGCACGCTCTCGAGGAGCGTTTCTGCTTCACCAAGACCGAATAAAAAAATCCTGTTTTCCCAAATTACACAGCGATTTGCGCTTAAGAATATTTGTTAGTAAAAAAGAATGAGGAATTTACAGAGGTTTTGTGCTAGGCGCTTACACGACATTTTCCCTTTGAGAAATCCTCAAGGCGAAGGTGCTTTAAAACACATTTTAAAAAACTTCCTAAAAATGAACAAACGAGCAGATAAATAATCCTTTTCCTAGTGCTCAAACCCGTCAAGTTTCTCTCAGTTTCACACCAGACCCACAGCCCAGGATTTTACGGACACACATCCCGAACCTCGCAATCCCCTCAGAACCCGCCCCGCCGCCACCGCCCTCCCTCCCTTTGTGTCGCGCCTCCTGATTGGCCCGGCGGCGGCTGCAAGGCGCGCGCGGATTGGCCGGGCCGCGCGCGCTGTTGCCATGGCTCTGTTGCTAGGGTGGCGCTGCCGTCTCCAGGCCCTGCAGGAAACATGTAATGAATTATGGATGCTTGGTTTGCTCAAAGAGGGCCTGATCTGTAATGCAGATGAGCTGCCAGGCCTCCCCCCCACCTCCTCCATCCCCTTTTTCTTCTAGGTTCTTAAAAAAAAAAAAAACTTAAAAAATCAGGGTGGGGGGAATCAGTTTTAAATGAGAATCTGCCGTTTGCGCGTCCCCCGCCGCAGCAGTGGCTCCCGAAGCCGATGGCAATTCTCATGCAAAGGCAGGGCCAGAGGTCACTATCTGTTATTTGTTCAGGAAAAGCTTGTAGGATTTTTCACTGAACTCCGTGACCTGCTGGGGTATTATTTCCCCCCTCACCCCCTCTTTGGTTCGGAGACAAAATAGGATACAAACACCAGAAGCGGTATTTTCTAACAGTTGGAGAGGAAATTGTCCCCTCGGTGCGTGAGGAACGCAGCAGCCAGGCTGGCTTTTCTGGCCTCCTAAAAGATATCTTTGCCCAGACGTGACCCAAGACCTTCCATTGGCGCGGTTGACGAGGCTCAGGCCTCTGGAAATGGTGCCAGAAGCCTTTGGCTGTGGAGGTGTTCCCTGGAGTGGCACAGCTGTACCATGCCTGCTTCATTTCTCTGCAAAACTGGATCTTGTTCCCCGCAGATCGCTCCCCTGCTGGAACCCCCCCCCAAGCTTGAACAAAGCCTCTGGTGCTTCATACCTGAATACACAGGTTGCCACAATTCATTTAATTCCCCTAATCTTCTTTGAATAAGAAGTACGGTGGATGTTATGCTACAGAAATGATATTATTTTGCTATACCTAATGAATACTGATGACAGACACCTCTCTTCTGCTCATTCAGATTTTAGTCTTAGTTGGGGTTTTTTTCCAAACTAGTGACAAATCGTTTCAATCCTTTCTGTGTCAAGCCTCCATGGACAAATGTGACATGAAAAATTCTTAATTCTAGCAAAAACAGTGAACCTGATCCTTGTTTTGAATCAGCTGGTGTAATTTTGGCCAGGTTCAGCTGAGAGTGGGCACCCTTAGCTGTCCAAATAGTGACATCAGCAGAGGTCTCTTTGTACCTTGAAGGTTCATCACTGATGTGAGAGATGAGATCGCCCTGCTCCTCCTCAAAGCCCTGTTTTTCAGAGAATTCCACACTAAACAGTTTACTCAGGAAAGGAAATTACTGAGCATTTAGATAAATTTTTACGTATTTTTTATTGTGGAATTTCATGCCTTTTTCACTTCAGATCCTGACTGGTTCATGGTTTTTCCTCTGGGAGAATTAAATACTTGAGTAAGAGCTCTGAGATGAAGATTAAAAATATCTGACCCTCCTGCGATTCAGAGTAGAATGATGCCTTGTTTCTACGATTGTTAAACAAGATGTTCTGTTGTGTAAAAGCCAAAGAGCACTTAAAAAAGAAGGAAGTCTGTGAAACATTGCATACAGGAGAAGAAAACACTTATGGTGAGCTCTGGCCATCAGGCAGTCCCTATGAGCTTCAGCTGCAATGATCCTTCTGTTTTATTATTTTCTATTATTAAAATGTTTTCTATTGAAGAAAATGATTAAGGCAAAACTGTATTGTCTATCCCACCCATTTTTTAAAGAGCTTTAACCAAATTCCATAAAAAAAAAATTCCAGGCTGCAGAATTAGAGAACCCATGGAGGTTAAAGTTGAGAAATGTCTGCGATATGTTTAGCTGANTTTTATTATTTTCTATTATTAAAATGTTTTCTATTGAAGAAAATGATTAAGGCAAAACTGTATTGTCTATCCCACCCATTTTTTAAAGAGCTTTAACCAAATTCCATAAAAAAAAAATTCCAGGCTGCAGAATTAGAGAACCCATGGAGGTTAAAGTTGAGAAATGTCTGCAATATGTTTAGCTGAAAACACGGTATTAAAATCTGTATTGTATGGATGTTTTGATTTTTTTTTTAAATTTATTTATTTTATTTTTCTGGTGGCAGTGATTCCCTGCAACATAAGTTCAAACAAAAGATATGTTAACAGTTTGCACTTGCAGGAAATGTAGGTCATGTTTTTGTGAACCAAATAATTGTGGCTTACACTTTTCATTTATTGATCTTCATTTTTGTATACGATACTTTATGTTGAAGGCATTGGATGATGCTTATCCCCACACCTATACAAATATGTGCTCCACATACCATGAGATTTGCAATAGCTTTAATAGTCAGCAGAGAGGCAGCAAATGACTTCTTAAGCACATAAGCAATTTAAACAAATCCATATTTCCAGTGCTTTAAATGTCCTTAGCATCTCTCCCATGCTTTCTGTTGAGGAATCACAAGAAATTCAACCAGCAGCAGCCAAGCTCTTTCTGCAAGTCTGCTGTCAGGTTGCGGAAAGCTCTTGTAATGGTATCTGCAGCACAGCTTTTGCCTTCATGCATTGGTCCAGACTTCACCAAAATAGTGCTTGAACCTTCAGGGCAGAGAGAACTCAACTCCAGCAAGCCTTGCATCTTCCCCAGGACATTTTGTAGGCAGCTCCTCAGGAGGAACCTTGCTGAGTTCTCCTGATTAAGATTTTATAATTCCCTTTGCTGTGTTTGTGCCCTGAGGGGCGAAGGGGTATGGACCTAACAACCTGACTCAAATGGACACAATACATACTGGACAATAGTTTAAGTGTGAAAAGGTCTGGAGTCACCAACAGGGAGAAAAATGATTCAGGAAGCTTTCACAAAAGAAGCAGCTCTTAAGAAAAGAGCTGAATGAGCAAAGGGGACATTTTGGAATGAGGAACAGGAACATTTTGGTGCATGATGTGCGGGAGGTTGGTGCATGGCCAGGGTGGAGCAGGAGGGAATCATCAGAAATCAGGAGCAGCTAGGAGAAACAAAGGAAAAATAGTAAAATGTATTTTTTATTTTTTCTTCATTTCTGTGGCATCTGATTGAAAAAAAGAATCACATCTATTTTTATGGAAAGTAACAGTTATATTTTCCCCCAGATTTTTAATGTTATTGTTTCAGTGGAAGTTTCCTTCTTTTAGAAACAAAGGTCTTCTTTCAATTTACTTAAAAAAATGCAAACTTTCTAATGCTCCTTTTCTATTAGGACTGTATAAACAAAAAAGCTTTGCATTTTTAGCAATATTAGTTTTAAAATAGTGCTTTAGCACAAACATTGTTTTCAAAAAGATCCTTCTGTAATCGAAAACATTTTTTTTCTGAAGTAATTTCAACCAGTTTATGCTATCAGTAATCTTCATAGAGTTTACATTAATCCACAAACATTGTATAGTGTGATGAAGTTGATGAGAATCAACAAAGGATAAAGTAGAGTATTGCAGCCCAGATAAAGAAACCCTCTGTTTAATGCCAGCTGCTCAGGAAATGTCAAAAGTAAAGTGAGTTTCAGGTCAAGGGCACTGGGAACAGTCTGTTAGCAAACCCTAAGACAGGCAGCTCTTGTTATTAGTATGAACAAGGATATGGTGAGTTCTTTTTAATCTATCCCTGGGCCTCCTTCTGGCTTCCCAGACATGAATTCGTCCCATTTGGGCTCACCTCTGTGGGATTGCTGTGAGTTTTTCAAAACATACCCTCTTTGCTCTCTCTAATGTTCCCCATCAGGTTTGCTAAAGGCCAGGATTTCAGTGAAAATCCTGCTCCTAGGAGACCTGTGGGCTCACTGCCAGACCTTGAAAGTGAACAAAATTGTGGGCAACTGCTCTTTTTTTTCACTTGTCTTGACAGCAAGGATTTTCTTCACTCCTTGTTTTTTTTGCCATGTACCTGTGAGTGTACCTTGTTTATCACCACTTAAGGGAGTTTTACCTCTTGATACAACACTAAGTTGACAGGTGGAAGATCTGAGGAAATAGGATTAAAGTGTGGGGAGGGTAATAACTGGATGAACCTCGATTGGTAGCCCTTTCATGAAGGATGGGGCACACTTTCGTGTGACTAGGAAGCAGAGGAGCTGATTTGGGAGAATGAACATGGTATATGCTGATACTTCTATACAAAATGTCCCCAGCAAGGTGCTGCAAAATGAGAAGACTCTTGACAACCACTCTGGAATGAACAGCAAAGCAGCTCGGCTCTGTGAATTCAGAGCCATAATAGGCACTTTACTGTAGATGTCCCATGGATGTGCACCAAAAATACAAGGAATTTTGCAACGATTGTTCAGAATTGTGCAGGTTAACAGCACGGTATGACTCTTTTCTTACTGATGTTCTTTAATCTCTTCAAATTTTTAGGAATCCCTTAAAATGCGTGTTTAGTTCTTGAATGCTGTGTTTTGGACCAGAGGAAAAATCCTAGCACAAAACTCTGCGATGTATTTTGTAACATGCAAACTGTCAACATGCTGTTTGGGATATGACTTGTGCATCTTTATGATACAGCACTAGGTGAAAAACTTCTTCAGTACAAAGTATGTAAGCTTAGCCAGAGCATTAGTCAAACTGATGAGGCCTACTCATTTAGAAATTGTCATAATATGCAAATATGTTCTTACATTTTATTGTTTGGATAGTGGATATTGGAAGATATAGATTGGGAAGAAACAGATGAGTGACTCAGAGGCTGCTGGTGCCATAAAACTTTACGGTTATTTAAGCCAGACAGTCTTTCAGATTTGGTTCTGTTTGCAGAGTAATTGTCCTGTGAGAAAGAACAGCCAATATGATGCAATCTACTATGGATCCAAACCTTCCTTTCCAGAGTGACAGCATTTATTTCATCTTATGTAAGATATTTAGAGAGGAGAAATTTACAGGAGATCTAGTGAGCCCAGGCATTTGAGATAAACATTATTTGGCACATGATTTCTGCTTGATCTATTTAGTTCTGTCTTCCTTAGATTGAGACGAGCCCATGTCCTGGAAGAAGGTGTGTTGGGATCACAAGGCAGAAAAGAATATTCTGTCAGTGTGTTGTGGTGATCCAGGCTCTTCAGGAAACTCACTTAATATCTGCTTCAAAAGATCTCTGTACAGAGCAACCAGGGGATCAGGCCTAGCCAGTAAGGGTTTATGAAATCCAGGTCTTGCTTGTCCAAGCTCATCTCCTCCCATGACAAGGTGACCTAAGTGGGTGAGGGAAAGGCTGTAGATATTTACCTGGACTCTAGTAAAGCCTTTTACACCATTTCCCATAGCATTATCCTCCAGAAACTGACTGCTCATGGCTTGAACAGGTGCTCTGTTTACAGGATAAAAGCTGGCTGAAGGGCCAGGCCGAGAATGGGGGGGAATGGAGTTACATCCAGCTGGTGGCTGGTCAAAAGTGTGTTCCCCAGGGCTCAGTACTGGGGTCATTTCTGCTTAAATCTTTATCAATGATCTGGTTAGAGGATTGAGTGTGCCCTGAGTCAATTTGCAAGTGACACCAAGCTGGGTGGTAGTGTTGATCTCCTAGAGGGCAGGAAAGGTCTACAGAGGGATCTGGACAGATTGGACTGATGGACCAAGGCCAGTGGTGTGAGATTCAACAACGCCAAGTGCCGGGGTCTACATTTGGGTCACAACAACCCCAGGCAGTGCTACAGGCTGGGGACAGAGTGGCTGGAAAGTGGCCCTGTGGGAAAGTGGCCCTGGGGGTGCTGGTCAGCAGCAGCTGAACATGAGCCAGGTGTGCCCAGGTGGCCAAGAAAGCCAGTGACATCCTGGCCTGTGTCAGAAAGGGCCAGCAGGATCAGGGCCGTGATTGTCCCCCTGTACTGGGCATTGGTGAGGCTGCACCTCTAATCCTGGATTCTGTTCTGGGCCCCTCACTACAAGAAAGACATTGACATGTTGGAAAGTGTCCAGAGACGGGCAACAAAGCTGGTGAAGGGTCAGAAGCACAAATGTATGAGTAGCGGCTGAGGGAACTGAGGTTGTTTAGCCTGGATGAAAAGAAGCTCAGGGAAGACCTTATCACTACCTAGGACTGCCTGAAAGAAGGGTGTGGCTAGGTGGGGGTCAGTCTCTCCTCCCAAGGAATAAGCAACAGGACAAGAGGACACAGCCTCAACTTGTATCAGGGGAGGATTTGACTGGATGTTAAGAAAAATGTCTTCTCTTCAAGGATTGTCAAGCACTGGAACAGGCTGTCCAGGGAAGTGGTGGAATCAACATCCTTAGAGATATTTAAAAACTGTGTAGATGTGGCACTTAAGGACTGCTTTAGTGGTGTACTTGGCATTGCTGAGTTAAGGTTTGGATTCAATGATCTTAAAGGTCTTTTCCAGCCTAAAAGATTCTGTGAAACATCTCAGCCCTGCTACTCTTTGCTGTCTGTCACACAATCTTCTTTCACACAAAACTTGTTCACAAGCCTGGAAAGAGACTTTTTCTGAATGAGCCAGGAACAGTTACTCCAAAGCAACTGGTTACTGGCCTCCCCACTCTTTGAGCAGCAGCTGTTGGTAGGATCACAGCAAATGTAGCCACAGAATCTGCTTTAACAGCAGCTTGGTAGCTGCTTCAGCTTTCCAAGACAGCTGGCAGCTGAGTTGTGAAGCTGCAGCCAGCCGGCAGTGAGATGTCTAATACATCTCCAGAAATCACTCTGTATTTGCCATGATTACCATAGTGACACATCCCACCGTTTTGTCCATGCTCTGTGATCAAATAGAATCAGTCAAGAGGTTGCCATTTATCCAAAACTGAAGTAAAACAGTGAGATAAGAGGAATAACAGCACTTTGCCACATGCCATAATTCTACTAGATTACAGATAGCTTCTGTTATGTATGGCCTGGGAAGAAAAGGTACCATGATGGATAGGTTCCTTGTGGAGAAAGGACTGTGGTACCAGAATTATGGATGTTTCATAGGGAATAAGTGCTTCTGTTGCAGAGATGTTGATATGGTAACAGGTTGTGTGAATAAAAGCAGCATAGATAATTGGAGTGTAATAGTTAAAACATTACTCAGTTTATTTGCAAGCAAAAGCTCCAATTCACCTTCAGCAATCCCTGTGTAATGCAGTGGGCTGGTGCATTGTGCATTGTTTGAGCTTTTCAAGCAGGTCTTGAACCCATAGCTACTGGCAAAGGTGGTAGGTTTGAATATTTCTGTGCTTATGTAGGAATTTTGATGGGATTGGTATCAAAACTCATATTGTGATAAAGGAAAACAACATTGATCCTTAATTTCTTAAGAATAATTCTTTCTAAGATAGGACAGTTTGATCTCCTGTTTAATATGGTCTGTTCAGTTTTAGTTGAGACACAAATATTTTCATGGCTTAAATGATGGTTTTAGTTAGATTAAAGAATTTAAGTCTTCAGGGGTAGCAGTTGCATGCCACAGGCATAACGCAGAAAGAGCAAGCTTTAGTGCCAAGTATGTATGAGGCATCAGTGATGATGGAGAGTTTATTAAATGGGACATGTCTAATTGATCACAATTAGTAAAAGTAGTGCTTTCTTGCATCTTTTAACTATTTTTTTTCCAACTTGACCTGAGAAATTCTTTCCAACCTTTAATCAATATGGTTCTGTGCATTTAAGCCAGAAATACATACATGGTATCTAGGAATATTTGTCTCTGGTTAGAAGCCAGATCTTTGGTGCCTTTTTGTCAGTTATGGCAAGTCTGTAATTTTGAAAACAAACTCCAGCCCTCTAACAGTCAAATAAATAAAAAATCCCAATCTCCAGAATGCCCAGTCATCTCCATCTGGCCAGTTGAGCCTGAGAGGGGAGGGAGAGGAGATCCTTCTTGCCCAGACTTGCTCTGAGGTTGTATTGAAAGCACATCTTTTAGGAAGGTGTGTGGTATTGCCTTGCAACCTCCAGCCAGTAGTGAGACCCTGATCTTTACTGAAAATCTTGTAGTGTTCGTTACCCTGTCTGCCAGAAAGTTCCATCTTGTTTCAAGGTTGAATTTGTCTAACTTGCAGCCATTCAATCTTGTTCAAGCTTTTGTCAACAAGATTGAAAGCCCTTTATTAGGTATCTTTTCCACCAGGGAATACCCATATAAACTGATAGAGTCATTGTATAACTTACCTGATGTTCTCCCTCTAAAAATCTCTTCTCAACTCTTGCTTTCCCCACATCTTCCTGCCAGAAATTTCTTCATTCTATATGCCGGATGGTGAGAAACCAACACTGTCTTCTAATAAGAGAGAGGAAAGATGAAGAAATTATCTAAGAAAGAAGGACGAGAGGTTCAAAAGAGGCTTGGAAGAGGCATTTTCTCTTGATTTCAACTCATTTCTGCAATGCTGATAAGCAGTGCCATGTCCTAGACCACACCTGCCATAAACCAGCCAACCTCCAGTGGTGGGCTCAGCTCCTATCAGTGAAACTGTTGCTCTTTATAGCATGTGAGGATGTAGAAAGCGCTTTACAGAGAAGCCCATGGACATTAAGGAACACTGGCTAAAGCAGGGATAACCTGTGGCATCTTGTATGGTGCTCTGCAGAGTCATGGTGAAATCGCAGAAAACCCCAACCACTTAATTTAGCAAGTCATGTTAAACACGAAGGAACAGTTACAATTTCACTACTAATTTGCTGTCGAGAAGTCGTTTGTCACCCTTCCCCTCCAGTTATTAATTTATATAATCAGCACTTACCTTTCACATTATGAAAACATTAAGAGAGACCTGTGATTGTACAACATCACTAGATTAGGACAAAAATGTAATGCAGTCCCCATAACACCAAAATGTTGATCTGTAATATTAGCTATTCATACTGTAATATTAGCTATTTATAGCTGACCAGGTCTAAGCATTTAGTGTAAAAGGAGAGAGGAATTCAAAATAAGAAGGTCAATACAGCTCTTCCAAAGGAGGAGCCATGATCAGAATTCAGCCTTTGCTGGTCGTGTAGTTTTTGTGTGTACCCTAAGGGTGTAAGTTCTGCAGCAGTGCTTTATTTCAAACATCTTCATTTTTCCTCTCAGGATGAAGCAAATGTTTTAAATTACAGCTATAGCATGGAAGAGAGAATTCAACTGAAGCACAAATATGAGTCATGAAAGTGTTTGTGCCTTTTTTTCAGGATAATCACTAAACACCTGCTAAATTACATTTTAAAAAATTACCCGGTATTTCACAGTGGGTTTTATCCTCTTGTTTCTTATTTTCTCTCTTAAGCCCCACTCTCAATCCTTGATCTGCATGGGAAGATTGTCTCATCCATGCAGAGCTCCCAAAACTCAGCAGAGCTCTGCATGTACTGATGCTCTGCCCTTGCAGGGTTGATTACAGGACAAGGACTGAGGTTTGTGCTATGGGGACAGACTTCAGGGCCTTCAGGCAGAGTCCTGGCACAGCACTGGGTGCACCAACACAGCATGAGAGAGGAAATCATTACTCAGAAAAAAAAAATAGACTTTTTTGAAAGCTAGTGCAGCAAATATAAAAAAAAAAAATCAAAGTGACTTATCCATGTTGATTCTGTCTAAACTTTTCCACATGTTGCTGTTTTTCTGTTAGCAACTTTAGTGTTTAAAAAGTGCCTCGTGGAGGAGAAGAATGTAGATGGGCACTCTCCTCCCTGAGATGTGTAGTGTATACTTGGTTACTGAGCCTCCTGGGAACATGGTGGAGAGCACATGCTCAGTTTTCTGTTTCGCTTTTTATGTTTTCTTTAGTTGTTTTTCAGTCTGGCACTGAGTGGGCAGACAAGACTCTTGAACAATCTGTAATTACATCGTGTCACAGTTGATGAGGTTACAAAGGAGTAAATATCTAGTTGGATTTAGAGAGGATGTTTTTAACAATACTCACTCTACATCTAATAGAGTGCATCTGTGTCCTCTGTGGGCACTTTGCCTTAGATAATATGAAAGGAGAGCAATGGGGAAAAGAGCAGCATAATTATATCTGCATAGTCTTCAGCAGAATCAGTTTCTGCAAATACACACTTGACATTTCAACTATTTTCATACCAGTGCTGCTCCTATTGATGCCAGTGGCATCTCTGCCCTTGAATAGGAATAGGATTGAATTCTGACTGTTGAATCTCTTATGACAAGAGAGGTGGAAGTTTCCCAGCATGACCTGATTGCCATAGGGAAAGATAAAAGTTTTATTAGACCATCATGTCAGTAATTCTTGACCTGGGGTCATGACTGTGTCTTGACAACTTTCCCTTCTTTTGGGTCACAAGGAGAGACCAGCAATCCAATATATTTTTCTATTGCAAC
Organism: Oxylabes madagascariensis; assembly: GCA_013400675.1. Lineage (NCBI taxonomy): Eukaryota > Metazoa > Chordata > Aves > Passeriformes > Timaliidae > Oxylabes > Oxylabes madagascariensis. Next base: position 18,615 of record VYZR01116413.1, on the reverse strand, counting down.
ATGGGTCACAGCACAGAACAGAATAAAATAGTTCTGTCAGCCTGTCTCTGCTGGATTGTTACCTGCTGTGTTTCCACTTCTCTAGCCAAATGTTGGCATCTCAGTGATACAGAGCAGCCTGCTCTGGACAGTATCATGTGTCTAAAGTCATATGAAACAATATTGCATTTATACCACTCAGAGCTGAGGGAAAAAACCTTTTAAAGAGTCGAGGGCCACTTTCACTTTATTATGGCAATGTAGAAAGATTTTTTTAAAAGGCTGTTGGGTACTGACGCTTGAGGTTCTTTGGTGAAGCAGTTACTAGACACACTCGTGGTCATATTTATTAATTATTTGTGCTCCCGCAGCACCTACTAATGCACATGTCTGGTCCAAACATACAAAGTGACATTGCTTGAAAGCCCATCATTTCCAGCTTTCAGGGCAGATGTGGGGGCAACCAGACTGACCTCCATGAAACAGCATCAGCTCACTTCAGCTGTTGCTCTACCATTGCAACCTGAGGATGAGACTCAGGCTATTGGGAACATCCCCTGCCTCTCAGCTTCAACATTCAAGGTTTTGCAAGGAGATTGACCTTGAGCAACGACAGATTTCCCTCTGCACATTATGGTGAAATGGCAGAACTCCCCTCTATAGAGGGATATTATTCCCTAGTTTATACTGCAGAAAAAATAACTGTTAAAAACACCTTTAGGAAAATAAGACAAAATTGAGTAAAGGCAGTAGTACACTTAATTTGCTAAAACCGAGAAGTAAGTGCAGACCTATTTTCTAGAGTCACTTGCTGAATTTTTGAAGAGATTACTAATAATTTGTTTTTGTTTTCCTAGCCTTGCTCTGTCTCTTTCTTCTTTTCAGCATCTGGCAATAGCACCACCTACGCAATACAGCAGAAATGATCAAGAAGTCAGGGGAGTGGTTAGGTGATCTGCGTCTTGAGCAGCCTGCTAAGAACCATCTTCTGAATGAGAAAATGCAGATGCAGTGTAGGACAAATCCATCACCGCTTGCTTTCTTCTTTCCTCCTCTTTCCTCTAGCTACAGGAGACCAAAGCAATCTCTATCCCCTGGGCCTGTTGTCCTACGGGATTATCCCTTCCTCCAGCATGAAGGGTTATTTGTGTCTTCTTTTCATCTACCATCTACTCTGTTTTCCCTGTCTTGAAGTTTTTCCCTCTCTTGTTTAAACAGTGCTGCTCTGTTTTTGTCAGTAAGGAGTGCAGAACACAAGAGAGCCAGGTCTGCCTTCATCTAAAAGGCAGAAAGAAAAGTGACCTTTTCCTTCTGGCTTTGACATACTTTGTGAGGTCTCTCCCTAATCCTCACCATGCTCTTTCTCTGCCGCTACTCCTCCTTTGGGCTGCCCACTCAAACACTCCTCTTGCTACTCTTCCCCCTCCTTGTGATGTAAAACCTCAACATCCAGGTAATGAATGCTGTCTCACCTCTTTCTCTTCACTCATATGCCTGCAAGGTGAATGAACGCCCTCGCAATGGAAGGAGGAGATAAGAAATTCCCCATGGAAATATCACAGATACTTAAAATAATTTGGAGCAAAAATCCCTGCAGGTTTTTAGAAAACACCCCCCTCGACACACAGAGATTTATTTATCTGCTTTACTGCATTTTGCTTACGTCAAGAGCTGGATTGCTCCTGTACAGCCCCCTCGCCAGGCAGATAATTGCTACATATTCTTTTGTACTGCTGCCACCACCTCCACCATCAGGCGTTTTCCCAAACAATCGCCTGCGCAGCCTCGGAGCAATCCATCTCCCTGCCGACACTGGGATAGCAGTGCTTTGGTATTAGGGGTCTCCCAGGAGCAGGTGAGAGCCTTGCCTCTTTTCTTGAAAATCAAATGAAGTAAATGCTGTGCATTTCTCCCTCCTTTTCCAGATAATTAGCAAAGATGTTAAATAAAGCCAGGGTAGCTATCTGACAGCTCCAGCCTCTCCTCGATGGTATCTCGTTGGCCGTCACTTCCATGCGGACACACCGACCTGATGTAGTGTCATTTATCTTTACCTTTTGTTTACAGCCACTCAGCCAGTTGTCACTCTGTGTGACAGTGCCTGTATTCAAGCCAATATGAATTTATTTTCCAAGGAAGACTTTCTGAGAGCAAAGCTTATGCCTCACTCAGGATCCAACTAAACTGCATTGCTGGCAAGACCTTTACCATCATCCATTATGTTCATGATTAAACAAATGATAGCATAACCTGGCCTTTCTTTTCTGTTATTTCCTGCTCAGGGTTTCTTCCACATGCTGATACTTATCTTTTCAGCTGAATAATCATTAAATTCTGGCAATAACAATTTTTCGGCGTTCTTTAATTTCCTTCCCCTGCCTCCAGCTCCTCAAGACCGGTTTCCTTCTCAGCTCCCTGGATATGGGGCTGTCAGACTCCATTGGCTGTTAGCAGCTGGAGACCCCAAGAGTGCCAGGACTAATCATGGTCCCATGTTTTGTCCTAGGAGAAGGATGCCTGACAAATGTAACATCAGTGTGCGTGAGGCAGGGCATAAACAGCTTTTTGTATGTTGCTGTAGTCAGTGCAGTGGGTCTTGGTTTTGAGCTTCTTCCTTTTCTTTCCTTCCCTTTCCCCTGGCTGCTCAGTGAAGGTGAGAGGAGAAGACCTGGATGCAGGAGCAGCACCCCAGGGAGAGCTGGGCCGCATCTGTTTATCCTCCCCTTGCCTGCACTCATGTGGCAGTGTGCAGGTAGCAGCCTCTTTGCCATGGCCTTGGACAGAGGCAGGAGGATACACTCACCCACTGGGTTTCCTGCAGTGTTTCCTTCTGGACAAATGCAAAGCTGGATGGAGACAAAGTGTAGGGACTTGTTTTCCATGGTGCAAACCAGAAGCAGGTTCAGCAAAAAAATTTGCTACACTGTGGACAAGTAATGACTCTCCTTTCCCTTTTTACTGTAATGTATTCATTGCCAAAGTAAATATTTCACTTCCCAGTACTAATGCAGCTCAAAACCCAAGAACATGTGTTTTCCCTTCCCTAATGTCTATTACCCCAGCAGCACAAAATATCTAATTGCACAAAAAAGGCTGAGGGACTAAGGACATACCTTAAACTGCTTCCAGTCTGTCTAAAACTTCAAAACCAGGAACCATATGCTGGGCTCAAATACACAACTGGATGAATTATTTTATGCAAAACTTCTGGTGATCCAAGAGGTTTCAATGATATTAAATATTTGTAAAATATTGTAAAACTTCTAAAAAAAAAAGTTATCTCACTGTGAATTTTGCTTTCTAATTGCATAGGAAGTGTGCGTCTTTGTAATACTATCAGGGTGGTATATTTGATTTTTTTAATTGGAAAGTACTTTAGCTAGAAATGACATGAAAATTTATTCCAAAAAAGTTCGAAATTCTTAACACCAGGTGAAAAATAAAATATCTTGGTACATGAAGCATTTTGTTTTACCTGATACAATGATTTAAAAATATTTTTCTGTTTGCAGATAAGTAACAAAATAGTTTGAAATGAGACCGTCATTTCAACATCATTTTTTCAGAGCCACTAGTGAGATAAAAAATCCATTATGTGTAAAGCTCAGAGTAGAGAATCTAAGTCATGAAAGTTGTGTTGAAAGCATCTTGTGATCTTTAGATGGTAGATGCTGGCACATATATATAGTATATATATGTGTGTATGTGTGTTTATATATGCACCTATATGAAAGCTTGAGCATATATTTATAAACAAGGGCATTTTGCCACAGGGATTTGCCCTCAGATGTAGTGATGTAGTGGCTCATGGAGAGACATGCAGTCAGCATTATTGTGGATATTATTTCTTTACAGCTTTGGACCCAGGCCAAGACTTCAGCACACAGTTATATTTGAGTATATTTGCAATACTTGCACTGAGCTTTGCGTGAAATTTTTCCTTAAGTCTTTCCCAAAATATACAGTGTGGGATTTTGTTTCTAACCCTTTTAATAGTCTCCCAAATCCCTCATTGTCTTCTGTTTTGGAAACCATTGTGATGTAATACATGTGTGTGCTGGCTGTGGTATATAAGGTGCTGAGGGCAGTAGTTGCACATCTCTTGGAGAAGGTGTTCTTGCTGCCATCCCTGGCAATATTAGGATAGGTAAATTCACTTCCAAACCTACTATGGTGGGCATGGATCCAGCAACCTGGTCATGATCCTTCACCCTGAGGCCTAATCTCAGTTTTGCCTGCCTCCCTCCTGAGTCAGGTTGAGCTGCCTTTGCCTTCATCTGTGGACAGAGTGTACTGAGCAAGAGGTGCGGCAGGAGCAGCAGAACCTGCTCACGATGCCGAACGTGAAGCACTCTGTCGGGGCGCAGGTGCCACCTCGTGCTGTAGGTGAAAGGAAAGCCAGGGAAAACAAGCAGATCAGCCTTTGGCTGCACAGAGCTGCAGATCAGGTCCCCAGTGCCCCGCTCCCTGCTGATGGACAGCAGCGTGTTGTGGAGGCAGTGTAGCATAGCTTGTTTAATGCTGCATTATGGTAATGAATACCGGGGAGCCATTAACACGGGAATCTCAGATTTCAAATATAAAGAACCACACCTTTCAATGTTTTCTAGCAATCTGTTCTTTGGAGCTGTAAGCACATGATTTTTTTTAATCAACTTTCTTCCCAAAAAATATTTTCCCAGCTAAGTACCTCTTTAATCAATCTATTCACAAAGATATATGTATTTGTTATTAATATTTGTTCACATTTGCCAGAAACATAATAACACTGTTATTTTTACCCATGGTATGTTCTTTACCTATTTAATGTTATACAACCTTTCTAAAGCCAAATTAAGCAAAAACATTAGCATCAATCCATTGAATTCAGATGCTATTAAAATAAAGTAGATGTTTCCAAACACTAGAATGAATGGAAAAATATTGCCTTGACTGTCAGATTGCATTTCTTTCCCATTGAAGCTAAGTGGATTAAATTAAGTGATTAATTAACTATGCATCTGCACAATTAGATGGGCATTTTTATTTTGTTTAACTTATATATTTATTTCCAACTTGGGAATAAAGAACTGTAACAAGACAAAGGGAAAGCATTCCCCATAGCACTACTGTAGTGTGGTTTTTACTGTCATTTCCACTGAGTGCTGTTAATTACTTGGGTTTATAACGCAGGCATAAAAATTTGCACAATGGTGAAATTTCTCAGAGAAGATTTTGCTTACGTTTTTTTAACTGTTGTTTTCAGATTAGAAAAGCTGAAACAACATGCAATAACAATAACCACTGTTGTTGCAGGTGTTCTGAGTCTCTCCTTGTCGTGAATTGACTTATTCCAGTCTGGCATTGGAGTACCATTTCCAAAACCATCTCTGGAGCTGCTGCCTGGATCTTTGCCTGTGGTTTGCATGAGAGCAAGGCAGGTGCTGCTTTGTAGCTGAGGAACTACCCAGCTGCCCAAGTCAGTCTGGAGCAAAAGCAGCAATCACAGTTTCAATTTCTTCAGTTCCCCTTCCAAAGTGCATGTGGAGATTCATAAACCTCCAGCAAACAATCAGTGGAAGAGGGGCACCCAAGGCTTCTCCACTCGGAATAAAACTCTTCCTTCCCATCCCTTACACTGCTCCCCCAAAACTGCATCTGGCTGCAGCATTGTGCTGGATTTCTCATTGAATTTCCTCTTGCATAGCAAAACCAGAAGTGCTTTTTAGTGCTGCCATTTGCCAAACCTCCTTTCCAAGATGGTTTTTATCTCGGTTCTTGCCAGAATCTCAGTCACTGGATGGTACAAATGCTGTAAATGGACTAATGTGGGCCCAGCAAGCACTGGGACTGCTGTTTTGAGCTGAGTTTTTGAAAATAATGAGCTGGATTGTCAGAGCTCTTGGTCAGCAAGGCGAGAGAATGAGAACCCTGCTGCTCCCCTGCTCAGTTTGCAACTCCAGCTGTTGGCAGTGGCAACTCTTCAACTGAAATTGCCTCCAGTGAGAAAGGTCTTTGGCAAGATGGAAATGTTGAGATTGTTTTCCCCGCCCCTGTAATTTTTGTGGGTTTTTTGGCATCAGATGCCTTGTGTCTTCATACAAAAGTTCTTTTCTTTTTTTTTTTCCTTCCTTTATTTTAAGCTGACATTTTGATTCTGCCTTAATTAAACCACTTTGGAAGCAGCATGACTCTGTTTAGGAATGAGTTGCACTGGTACAAGTTTTGTGCAGAGGCATCTCTGTTTCAGAGTGACTACATCCCTTCTGACAGTCCTCCCACAGCTACCCCACCTTGCCTTGCTTCAGGTCTGCATCAGGATAGATTTTTTTACCTGCATGAATCCTACTGCTTCACAAGCATCCTGACCGGATGTCACAGAACTCTCTCTTTTCATGCCGAGAGAAAACCGCTTTTGCTCCTTTGCTCTTCTGCTTGCCTGACAGCCCTCCTGCTCCTTTCCCCCCCGCTCCCCTCTTCCATTCAATTACTGACGCAGTGTGGATCTTGTGCCCCAGGATTTCTCAGGGCTTTTTTCTCTCCCAGATAAAGAGCATGTCCAGTCCTCACTGGATCCGTTCTTTGCTGTGACCTCCCAGTGTCTGGGGCAGAGCATGCAGGAGGACAGCACTTGTGGGGACAAGGGCCAGCACCCTACTGCATCCAAGGAACACGTGTGGCTTTACTGCCATACAAAGATGCTGTCTTGCTACTTCCTCCACCTGAAGTTGTGCGCATGATTTTGCAAAGTTTTAAATAGTTATAAGTAGTGGTCATTAAAAGATTTTTTTTTTTTGCTGTTGCCCTTCAAACCCACCCTCCTTCTGCCCTGCTCATATGGTGCTCCTACAGCTTTATACTTTAAACAGCTTTGTTTTGTTCAGAGTGTCTAATTTTGCAGGAATTGGCCAAATATCCCACCTCTCCGTCATAGCCATGTGCTTTATCTTTCTCTGCCTTGACTCTTCATAAAGCACTGTAGACATTCAAGTAGCAACATTTTGCTTACCAGGTTAAAAAAAAGNGAGAGACAACAGAAGCAGTTTAATTCCAAGAAAAGAAGCAGAGCAAATGTTTCTCCTTTGAGCAAGCAAAGAGAAGAGGGAAACTGTGATCATTCCCTGTTCTGCTTGGGCTGCAGGGCAGCTCCAAGCTGTCTCCTGTGCAGGGCAGACAGTGGAATTACAGCCAGCATATTCCAGTGGGCTACTCACTGCCCTGNTTCTCTGCCTTGACTCTTCATAAAGCACTGTAGACATTCAAGTAGCAACATTTTGCTTACCAGGTTAAAAAAAAGAAAAAAGAAAAACTGGCTCAGAAAAGCCATGAGTGAACTGCCTCTTATGTTTTCTAAATGTATTTATAGTAGAAGAGGTAAATTGCCAAAATTAAACCATGACAACATGACAAAAACCCATGGAGATGATAAGGCAGAAATTCCTAGACATCCTGTCTTGCAACTCCGCTTCAAAGCCCATGAGCTCATTCCCACCAGCTTGGGATGTGTTTCTCAGACTGGAATGTACCTTCATAAGGAATTGTTGGTTATTTTTAGTAAAATCCTTGGAAATTTTAACAATGAAGATTCAAATTGTTATTGTTAAGTCTAGTTATTTGAAGGTGCACTTTTATAATCAAAAACCATATGGGAGAGGATTTCAAGAAAGAAAATTAGTGCTCAGTTTCAGGGCTGAGCTGTGGAATAATGAACAGCCTCTTCCTGGGGCTGTGTTGATTCAGTGTGTGCTTCATACCCCAGCAAAGCCTTTCTGACCACCAGCCTGGTATGTGAGCATTGCTCCAGTTTCCTGGTTTATAAAGCCTTTTAAAGCAATATCAGTTTCTATTCTGCAACCCAACATTTCAAGAAAACATCCACTTACAGAAAAGAAATCCATGGAGGTTAAGAAATAATTACAAAGCAACTATTAGAATTCCAAATATTTTTACGCTGTGCTGTTGCTTAGTGTATTGAAAATTGAGCCCACTTGGAACGAATGAAATGAAATGTGGGAAGAAGACTATTGGGAAGTGATTAGCTGGTCCTTGTGTCCTGGAAGTCTGGTAGGTCACTGCTAGGAAATTCATACCAGCCCTAAAGCCAAACAATCAAATACTGGATTCACAGGATGTCTTCCTAGGGCCTGCACAGCTCCTTTGAAAAAATCCAGCTGTACAATAAGCATGAAAATGCTCTTAAACTGGCATTAAAAATATCACTGAATGTGTTTAATAAAAACCTTCTCTCAAATGTGTTCTTTTAGGAGTGGGACAGAACTGTGTAAGGGTATGTAAGGCAGAACTAGGTAATTTCTGGAATTCTGGCTCTGTGATCCCTCTCTTGAAAGAGAGACAACAGAAGCAGTTTAATTCCAAGAAAAGAAGCAGAGCAAATGTTTCTCCTTTGAGCAAGCAAAGAGAAGAGGGAAACTGTGATCATTCCCTGTTCTGCTTGGGCTGCAGGGCAGCTCCAAGCTGTCTCCTGTGCAGGGCAGACAGTGGAATTACAGCCAG
>VYZR01116410.1:13096-27685 GCA_013400675.1 Oxylabes madagascariensis | reverse complement strand
ATTAAAAAAAAAAAAAAAAAAGCAAAAAAAAAGCAAGCTTCTTTCCATTTAAAGAGAGACTTGTATTTGTGGATTGCCTTCCAAAGCTGCCTGCTGAGGTATGTGTTTCTGTTTAAGGTGGTATTAACATGGTCTGGGAAATAAACAACAATCCCCTCTAGAAACCAACAAATTTTTAACAATCTCATTCCTGTTCCACACAATATGAAACTCTCAGAATATGGAGCGCCACACTCCTGTAAAAATCCACCACAATACATCACTAGTACCTCACTCCCTAAAGAAACACTAAGCAATAAACTAGGACACTTTTTTTTTCCCCACACTAAAAAATTCATCGTTGACTTTTGCTTGAAACTCTGTGACACACAACAAAGTTTCTCGTCTCCAAACTTTTTACAGTGAAAGTTTGGATGATTAGCCACCTCACATACCAATTTCAGCTAAATCAAACACCAACAGCGTGTAGACAATCTCAATATGTAAGCCACTTACAGAAGCATCTCCTTGACTTTGTCACAACTGAAAACACATTACTTGTGCAAGAGAACGTCCACTAACAAAAAGAACAATTTTGGTCCTCAAAGAAGATGATAAAAACATTTTTTTTTTTAATATCATCAAGGTAATATTGAACTGAGTCACAGCTCTTTACGTCTCAGTCATGTCACCTGTGAGTACAAGTTCTGACTGTGTAATCCCATACCAATGACCATCCTTTTTCATGCCCAAGGGGACACACAGAAAGATGAAATCTTTCATTAAATCATATAACTAAAAAACCAAATCTCAGACTTAAGCAGGCATGCCTGGTCAAAAAATGACTCTGAAAAAATGTATTAGAATAAATACTTCTAATTTCTCCTAAAAAAGCTGATCTCTGTTTGTGCAATATTTCTTATTTAATCCCCAGAGTGACACCTGCTGGATTTCACTAACTGAAGCCAAAGGGCAGATATTGCCATTATATAGAATATTTCAGGATAATAATTGCAAAAATGTGCCATTTTAGTAATAAAAGGCATCAGAGTATTATACTTTCCCTCCATTTAGAGTACTAAATAAACACATGGATGCAACCACACAAGAAGGAAGTATAATGTCTAAAGGTCTTACTCATTTACTTTCTGAAAAGTAAATTTAAAAATTTCTGTCTAGGAAGGATTATAGGGCACAATATTTGGCAACAAATTATATCAATTGCTGGAAACACTAATATGGAAAAAATACTTTTAAATCCTAAAACAAATGAGTTCGGATATAACAGAAATGTTCCCAGCACATCCTTTGTTTTACTTTCATGAAACTCTAAAACTCTACCAGAATTGTCAGTATTGGGATAACATAAAATTTATGAAAATTAATTGGCACGATTTTACCACTGTAATAGGGAAAGAAAAAAGTAAGGAGAAAATCTAAATGGTTAATTCAAAGAGTGATGCCCATACAAAGGTTCGAGGTTGCGCAGTTTTCAAGCTGAGAATATCAAAGAAAAGGTGGAAAACATAATGCAGTTTTTAGGAACATAAGAAACTCAGCCCAAACACAGCTGATGGTGAACAACAGTGTATGAGATAGGTGTAGGTGCTCTGAACATAGTAATCGAAAGGGAAAATTAACTAATTTGTTTGTTTGGCTTCTTGTTCATGGCTTTACATGGGAAGTCAGACAAGTGTGGGCTTCATTAAACAAAATCATCACTGATTTTGGGGGTATATTTTTTCAAATGTAGCCTGCATGACCCAGACATAAATCCAGAAATACAACATAGTTTTATTTTCTAAAATCCAGTTAGAATGGTCAGCTACAACTTAAAAATGGCCAGAACTGCCAGAAAAGGCCTGAGTGACACCTAGGATATAATAAAAGGTAATAGCCTCAGACACACATGCAAATTTACCACAAGAGTCTGATTTCTCTTCTTGAAGGGAGAAGGTGGCTTCTCTCATGCAAAGTCTTTTTTGGTGCATTACAACGAGTTAAGGGCATTTCAAATGCATGTTTCCAAAGAAAAGCAACTCAAAATAAATCACTTTTGGACAGCATATACTGCAGTAATGATTGAAAGTGTTTGCACAGAGCTAGAGCAGAAAAAGGATGACTTTGCTGGGAAAATGTAAACAGTATAAACAAACTTGGGAGACTGAAGCATGAGAGACAACTGTTAAAACAAAACTTTGAAAATGTGAAAGTTTAGCCTTTCAGTTCTGCCCACATTCTAAAATAGAACAAAAAGTTGCTAAAGAGAAATGGTCTCATGGAGCCCAAGTTCGTAAGATCTTCTCTTGTACCACACTGGCCGAGGAATTCTCCGTTAAGGTAACAGGTAGGAAATAGGCTATTTTCTGCTGCTCTTTGTGCAAGCTGTTCACACTGAAAACATCAGAACTGCCAACATGAATACAAAAAGTAAAAATAATGGGTTGTGTCCACATATAGAAAGCTTTCTCTGGTTTTTTTTTGAACATTAGAAAGATGCCGCATTCAGATGTATTCAATTCAGAACATTAGCACGCGTGATTCCCAGTTTTCCAAACAAAGGATAAGGTCTATGGTTAATTTACTTTGCAAGTTTCTTTATAAACTTATGTTTTCTCTTTGGCAATAATGGAAGTCAGCATGAAATTGACCTGCCTACGTTGTATGTAGAAATAACATACTAAATATGTTATCATATGTCTAACACACATAAACACATATAAAAACACATTCATTTTACTGCCTAAAAGTTACTTGTTTGCCAACTCACATCTGCTTGGATAGTAGCAGAATTCATTCCTTCCTCCACACAGCAGTACCAAGGATATAGTTAATTCCAGAGCTCTGACAATTGGCTACACCAAACACTTAAAATACTTCCCAGGGACAAAGCAGTTCCACAAGCAAGTAAAGACTGTTTTCAATAAGTGCAAAGCTTGGCTGAGGAAACTGCTGCACATGAAACTCAAGGACAGAGCCACCCAGGCTTGCAGAGCAGAGGTGGCCAGGGCACCGAGGTAAGGCAAACATTGTGTGTGTGCCACAGGAGTGGCAGCCGCTCAGAAGCACTGAAGGGATTTTGGTACCAAACCAAGAACATCGTAAACACATTGGCAACAGATGGGAACAACTTCTTAAGGAGAAATCCTGCTTTGTTTTCCTAACTGTAGACCTGGACTTCTGAGAAATTTCCTCAATGGCTTTGACAGCTTATGTTCAACATTTACTATAGCAGTGACTCAATGTACCTCTTTCAAATATCACTGTATATGTGTTATCATAGAAAACATATCAATAGTGATAGTTTCTTCCAAATGGCCATAGCCCAGTTGGAATTGCATGACTTCATGGACTTCTGGGTGTCCAATCCTACCCAGCTCCTGCACAAGCCAGGAATGCTACTGGAGAAAGATTACCTCAAATGTAGACAATATAGAAGCAAGTTAGTAATTATAAGGGTGTCAAAGGAAATTTGTTAGTGTGCTTTCTTCCCTCAGTTTTGTTCTTAATTGTATCCTGGTCTAAAACCTGAACTGCGATACCCAGACGGCCCACGGAACAATCCTTTCACTGACCCAGGTAAGGCATTGCTCACCCAGTGAGACACATGCAGAGCTGTGTTTTCCAGCTGGAGTGCTCAAAAGTTACAGAAATTACCAAAAAAAACAGCTGCCAACAGAGAGCAGAATGTAAGTGCCTGGATGGGTGATCTATGTATAATTTCTGGAACAGAAAAATACCCACATTTAGGAATGTCTTGCCCTTTGACAGTAGGTGGAAAAATTCCTGCTGGCTCTCAGTGGGCCAGGATTTCAACAGTTGTGTTGTATCAAGAAAATCCTATTCAAAGGGACAAGTACTACAGCTGTTAATGCAGAGAAACTGATCAGAAATTCAGGGTGCAGTAACAATTGAAGTTGAAAGGACACACATAATGCAATCCTTGAACCTGCAATGTATTTTAGATACTCAGGTACTTAATTTTGTCCTATAAAAAGTGCAGTCACACTGTTCCGTATCAGTGCCCTGCCTGCCTTTGCTTAACCTGCAAACAGCGTGGATTCTGACTCCAACCTGCAAACAGGCACATGCTTGGCACATCCTCTGTGGGCAGACACGCTTCAACCTACCTCAGTTGCTTGTGAAGAACAAAAAATAAGAATCTAAATAATTTAGCTGATATACTTCTAAGGACAGTTGTTCCCACTGCACTGATCATTAAAACAACATAAGCACCTTTTCTGTCAAGTGCCATCTCCATTGACTTAGTGTCACTAAGTGCCTTTTGCGTGGAAGATTTCCAAAGCTGGATAAAGACTTTGGGATTGCTCCTATATGCAGTGAAATAGATGAGAGTTTAAGCAAACTAGAGAAGAAAATACTGTGCAAATACAGATCGTTATTTTTAATGAAGAATTTCAGAACAGTCCCACAGCATGTGTACTTTAAATAAAAACACATCTGTTCTCAGGTGTGGTCTTACACTGATCTCTAGATCACTGATCTCTCGAGTGTCTCCTTCCAATGCACTGAGAGGACCTCGGATTCAGAGCACATCCCTGAACAGGTTTCAGCTGTTTGATGCATTATTAGTGCAAGGGAATGACAAGATCCCCAGCAGGCACAGTAAGACTGGGAAGATTGCACTGGCACAATTGTAGGAGCAGCAAAGTCCATCCCCAAGGTACCTGGCATAAGTTTATTAAGGCAAGAGAAAAAACTCTCACTTATCTTTATAATTATTTCATTCTCTTCCCTTATAAACTGCATGGATAACTAAGGGGTTCATTGTAGATCAAATCCAAGTGCAATTTATAGCCTAACAATACGTATTTTCTTGGTTCTACGGCTCTATTGCTTACGCACACGAGCAAATGACTAGAATTACCAATCTCTACACTGCAACCGCATTTGTAAAACCAGAGGGTATCGCATCTGTTTTGGAAAGCTTAAGGAGTGGCAAGACTTTTAACTGCCTGTCAGCTGGTACTTGAAGGCACGGAATCGCACACTTGCCACCGTTCAATAGTTTCTCGAGGAAAGGAAAAGTGGGCAATTAGCTGTCAATAAATCAGCGCGGTGTTTGCGGTTGAAAACCTCAAACAGTAACACGCCGGCACGCGTACAGGCTTCAGACCAACCCAACTTTTCCTTAAGCAAACAGAAAGCCCAAACAAAACAGTAGCTTTACCTTTTAAGTTGTGTAATTACAGCACAAAACCTAATTATGAAACAACTCAAGTATGACCTCTTTCTGGTACAATAAGTTTAGAGAAATACTCAGTAAGCAAACCTACACCACTTTATCACCTAATTCAGCCTCTATTGAAAGAGCTGCAGTTGTATTGAATTGCTCTTAAGGACCCTTTTCAAGCCAATGAGCCTCTAATTCTCTCCAGATGAAAAGAGGGAAATTTGGTTAGCTAACATGAGCGGTTTCAGGCAGAATCTTTAAAGCGCCGATTTGGGCATTTTATCTCCCATTCTATCTATTTATCCTACCCAGCACAGACGGTAACAACACCAGTTACAAAATCAGCCCGACACCTCCTTCACTAAAAATAAACGGAGGTTTTCCTCGCAGGCTGTGTGGGCAGATCCCGTATCCCACGGCGGGGTTAACGCCGGAGCGGGCGCGCTGGCGTTCCCGGCGCGGCGCTGGGATGGCACAGACCCGCTGCCCGCGGGTGAACAATGAACCCGCCCGGAGCGGCACTCACCACGCTCAGCCCTACGGGAACGCTCTCAGATGAAGCCGTGCGGGGCTGTCTCGGTGCCTCGGCGGCCAGCGGCGCCCGGCTGGGCGTAATCCAGAGCCCGCGGCTGGCGGCTCTCCCGGCGGGGCAGCGCTGCTGCGGGAGCGCCGGGAGCGTGTCCGATGGCAGCGCGGAGCGGCGGCGGCAGCGAGACATCAGAGCTTCCTGTTACATCACCGACCCCGCCTGCGGCCGGCGCTGAGCTGCTTTTCTCTCCCGAGCGGCGCGTCCCGGGGCTCCCGTGGCCCCGGAGCGGGGAGCCGGCCCGGCCCTGGCGCTGCCAGCGCTCCGGCCGCCGCCGCCTCCGCCCGCACTTGCCCCGGCTCAGCGCGCTCCGAACCGCCCGCGAAATACTCACTGCTCTGCTGGTGAGGGGGGACCGCGGGACCTGTCCCTGCTCGTATCGAAACCGTGGGATTCGTCCTCCTCGTCCAGCTAGAGCCACAGGAACAGATTAGTTTGGAGCTTTACCCAGAGACAAAGAACACACGAGAGCTGCGTTCCTCCTCAGTGTGACCTGACCCACCTCAGCCAGCGACTGCCCATTCCGTAAAGGGCTGAAAAGCTCTGTACAGAAATACCTTTATTCCTCAGGTGTAAAGCAGCTGCAAAGGTCAGATTCCAATTTTCAATTTCAAGCGGGTGCATCATCTACAGTGCCACTTTGTTTTGTACCCAAGAAAAAAAAATCGTATTTAAAGAAATAAGTCTTTGAAGTATCAAGGGTAGAAAAAAAAAAACCCCAAGAGAAACATTATTATTGCTGATCTCTATGCTGTATTTTCCTAAATACTATTGATTTAAAAGCACAAGTGTGAATGGTTTGAAAACCGCCATGACTGAGGACAATACAAAGTTCATAGCAGTCTTTCTACTAGCTTCAAAGAACATTGTACCAGAAACTAAAAATGTTTGTTTGAAACCATTTGTCACTTGTTTTTATACAATCAATTCCCTGTACTGTGGACAGAACTCGTGCCCTCTAAATCAATAACCAGTTACTGCATGCAAAGGATAACACTATGCTGAACAAATGGGGACTTCATGGAGCATCAAACTCAAATTATATGAACACCTGTAACTTCTTAGGGAACACCATAAGAACCTCCCAAATGCCACATTGTCATAAGGATCTATCAAAGTTATACCACTGAATTTGCTCATAAAACAACATAAACTATTCTGCTTGCTTCTCACTACCTGTCACTTATCAATTTTTTTTTGTATTTTTTTTTTTTTAACCAGCAGAATCATTTGTGGAACACACCATGAACTGGATGAAGGAATTCATCTGGGCATTGAAAACATTTTCCTCAAGAAGGAAAACAGCAAGAAACACAAAGCTAAGGGGGGGAAACCCACATAAAAGAAACAAAAATCTTCAAAGAAAACCCAGCCCCAATCCAGAGTCAGGAAAAATTGGAAGAAGGAAAAGAGGACCAGAAATACTTTAAATCCAAATGGCCACTAGACAGTACAATTTGTGAAATCCCACTCCAAGGTTACCAAAGAAGCTGGCTTGGATACTCATTTAGCACACGTGAGAGTTGGTGCTTCTAAGATCTCACATCAGCAGGAGAATGTTTGAGTTTTATAATCGGTGAAGAACTAAAGACTGGCACTCTAAACCTCTAGGCAGTGTAAACAGATATAAACTGGGGATTAGCTCTGATTCTGAACAGTGACGGAAATTAACTTCTCTAAAACAAATGGCATCATCTCAGGTACGGGAATTTTATCAGGAGAGAGCCTGCTAACCTGGCCTCAGACCAATTAGGTCTAGGTTGTAGACTGCAACAGGTACATTACACACTCTAATTCAGAGAGCAATCCATGTGTTCCAGCCAAGCACACATCTCCAAGACAGACATCACACGTTTGATTTGGCTTGTCAAAGGCAGTGGAGTTTTGTGGGAGTTTTTTGTTTGCAGGTGTTTTTTTGTTTGTTGTTTGTTTGTTTGTTTTTCCCACTTGGTTGGTTGCTCTGGGGGTTATTTTTACAAAGTTTTATATTCTACTGATTTCCATAGCATTAAAACTTACTTACTCCTACCCTACAGATCCCCGAGCCCCCTCAGCTGCAGCTGGCCCTTGTGAGGGTGGTGCCCCCCGGCACTGCTGCATCTCCCCGTCCCCGGGCTGCGCGCCCTGGCTGCCGACAGCGGAGGAGGGAGCGGTTCAAGGGGACCTAAACGTGCAAACCTGCCTGCGCTGGGACCAGAGGAGGCTAAAATGAGACACGAGAGGGTAAATTCGGTGAATTCCCCTTTTCCAGCAGAGCGAGCCCGCCCGGCCTCGCCGCGCCGCTGCCGCCCTCTGGCGGCCGTCCGGGGCATGAGCGCACCGCGGAAGCTGCGCACAAGGATTTACCCCCTTCATTAACTCAGGAATTAATTACCCTGTGCGAACACCCCCTAACAACACGCGTACAGCTCTGCTTTACCTGAAGCTCGCTCTTTCTTTGGAGACACCGCTGAAAACAACCGGTTAGGAGACGTAACCCTGTGGTCCCCTTCACTGAGTTTGGGAAGGTAGAAGCTAGAAAGATGACTTGCTCAAAATGTAAATAAAAAAACTATCAGCTTTGAGAGAATAAATGGATTGGAGATACAGGGAGAAATGCTGGCTCAAATGAACTGGAAATAAAACTGAAGCAAGGGGTAGAGAATAAAAAGGAGGGAAAAGGAGGGCATACCAGTAAAAATGTGAGGGGGGGAAAAAATGAAGAAAAGGAAACTAAATTATTTCTCAAAACCATTTTGTTTCATCATTTACGTGGATTAAGGGCATATACCAAGTCATTGCAGGTCTAATGATATATGGTAACTCATCAAACGTCTAAAATGGCTTCAGCTTGTTGGCTGTTATCATACAGCAGGGGAGAAATTTCACAGCACCCTGCATTTCCCCTCCAAAGCAACTGGAGCAAATTCTGGAATGAAAGGACTGGATGAACGGACTCCAGTCAAGCGGAACTGTACAGTCACTGTTACACCTTAGCACAGCTTCATGTTCTGACTGCTTCGCCATTCTTTTCCTGTGTTGTGCCTCAATTATCCCCCTGCTACCTTCATCCTTTAGTTGTCTTTGGGAAATGCGTAGATCTTCTTTCTTATTCTTGGATTTGATCTGCAGCTATGGGAGGTACAGAAGCAAAAAGAAGTGAATGAAGCAGAAGGGCACAAAAGAAACTTCTTGTTATGTTGAAGATGATATCACATTGCAGTTTGGACTTTTTATGGGAAAAAATAGCTCTATGTACTATAGAGCCAAACAAAAACAAAACCAGCTGGATAGCTGGTGTGGTGGCCAAACTGAGTGCATACACAGCTGAGAGGAGCCTGCACTGTCAGATCAAATCTTGATTATAATCAGGTTTTTACAGTCTGTGACATTGCAGTCTTGATTCTCATTGCACTAGGTAACAAGCCTGACAGATGAATCACTATAAAATGTTTTCTTAGTCAATTGAAACAGAGGTACTCTTGAGATGCTTCTGGTACAAATTCTCTTCTGTCTCAACAATGACACAAGAGAGCCCTCACCAGATCATTTAATTACTGTTAGTACAGAATGTACTACAGCAGCACAAAAAGTTTCTTCAGTACAATGTAAGTGAGGTAGGAGAGGATGGGAGAGTACCTGTCAGTCCTATCCTAGCTACAGCAGTCCTGGAGCTTATCTGCACAGTCCTGGGAGCAACTGATCCCTCTCAGTGAGGGGACCCTGTTAGTCTGCAGAAGAGCTCAGCAAGAAGGAAGCTTCTAAGGATGGAGAGCAGCCACTGAACCAGAGTTCTGCTGGGACAGAAAGGATGATTTTTTTCCTAGATGTTTTTTTCCCATGTGAGTTTGGTAGGTGTTGAATCCAGGCAGCCAGAGACAAGTTGCTGGAACAAGAGGGAGCCTGAAGGAGAGACACTGTCATGAAATGGCACAGGAATCGCAAGACAATCTGCATACAAATTCATCTTTTCTTTCCTATCCTTCTTTATCTATTGTCTCATTTCAAAACATTCTATTCAGAAAGTTCATCATTCTAGTTTGTAATCTAATCAATCTTACAAAACTTACAAATCCTTTTCAATGTTCTTGGTGGGACGGCTTAATGAGTTTCATTGTCTTTTACATGAAAGCCCTAGATGTTTTAGTTTAATGCAGTCACTTCAGCTCTGTCTCCCTTTGAGGTACATCATGTAATCTAGCAATTATATAAGTTTTAATACTGGCAACCCATGGGAAATTTTTATGACTAAGAATGGGAGATCAGGTATTTTTACTGGCTTGACCATAAAATGCTGACCAGGGGAGGCGCAGACATTTGTGCCCTCACCTGCATCCCTAGCCAGGCAGACACAAGCAGTGTCAGTGCAGAAGCAGCGTGCCATGGGACAAGTGCAAATCCTGACCCTCCCATCCCAAGTGTGCCTAAAACCACTCGCCTTGGGGAGGCCACATGAGCTGCTGCACTCAGGGAGGTGCCGTGAGACAAGTGGAAAGGTCTGGGAGCAGCTTAAACCATGGGTTCTCCACTTATCTGCAACGACAGATTCCAGTTGGTCCGAGAATGTACCCTGCTGCTCTGCTCCTGTGCAGTGCAACCCACACCTACAGACTCCACTCCTGGTGCATGAAGTACAGGAAAACCTGGAGAGAAAGGGCAAAGCGATGAACCAGAACAGGAAGATATCAAATTGAAACAAGTGACAGGAGACAAAATGCACCAAATTAATTCTGTGCATAGTAGCCTGTGGAGTTTATAAGTCTCCAGGCAGAAGTGCACTTGTCTGATTCATATAGTTTTTGCAGTGGTAGTCTGTGGCGCTCATACGTTTTACATGACAAGGCCCTGCAGAGGTGCTCACTGGTGTACACTCCTGTTCCTTGAGAATCTTTCAAATCAGATTTAATACATCCTAGATTGAAAGAGCCATAAAAAGACTTAAGCACCAGAAGAGAGATTTGGATAAAATTTCAGTATAAAAAATCTGATTTTACTTATCCCGTCATTCTGGTATTTAGAATGCATAATTTTTTACATTTTCAGCGGGAAAGCTTAGCCATGAGTCTAGATCAGTAACAAGGATAAAGGTCAATGGTCTCAACGCATACATTTTTAAATCTTTTCAAAAATTTGCCACACTGCTTCACACCTTTACACTTTAAACACTCCCTTTATGGATTTTGGTGGGTTAATTCTGTTCTCATATTAATTTTACAGTACTGTAATTATATGCACTTCAATGGAGTTGAGTCTAGGCCTGCATAACCTACAATAAATCTGATTAAAACAAACCCAGTGACTATTTCCTTTTTATAGCAATACACCTATCTTTTAATCAATGATTGAAACAATCATGCAAGTGATTATTCTTTCACAAGTATTATGCTTTCTTTAGTATAAAAATAGAATTCAAAAAGAATAATGGGGTAAGTAATTAAATTTGAATCTTCTCTGCATTTTAACCATTCACTCACACCATTTGTTGTCCTGCTGCAGCTCTGACAATTATATACAACCAAACTGCACTTTAAAAGCCTTTGGCAAAGTAAAGGGTATTGTTTATTAACATGATTGAGGAATACATAATAAAAATATAAGCAGCTTAGAAATATATAGTCAAAATAATCATTACAGTAAATATATTTTTATGGTGTACACTGAAGGTTTTCATTCACAGGTGAAGAGCAGTTTACTTCACATTTCCATAAAAATCAAAGTTGCATTCTTTCAGGGATGATTTCCACGCCCAGAGCCTTTACCGGCTGTTTCTTTCTTTTTTTCTTGATTTTTATTAATCTTCTTTCACCTTTTTTTTTATTGAGTCCTAAAGGTAGAATTAACAAAGTAAGATTAGAAGACATCCAAGATTATCAGAAATCAGAGACAAGGCTTGTTTCAATAAATATTAAAAAAAAGGAAAAAAACACATTTTCTTACCTAAAGTCTTCATATGCCTGACCAATGCCAAGTTGTCTTATTGCTGTTCTTTTACACTGCTCTTACTTTCCCTCCTTCTCTCTATAGCTCTGTAATCTCTCCTGATTTCCATTTTCACTTTTCTGAGACTTTCAATTATTACATTTGATCAGGCCAATCCTTACTACCAAAAGTGGCAAGAGAATGTTTTGACCCGCACAATATTTACCTCTTCATGATAGCCGGGGGCAGTATCACTTCCCATACCTTTCTTGCAGATCCTCAAACACGACTTTCTGGAGATGAAATTATTCTCATTCCCACCACAGCCGCTGTAGCTAAATGGGCGACACCTCCCAGTCGAGGAGTTGTAGAAAAACCTTAACTCTTTGGCTCTGCAAAGTCCTCTGTCCATCGGGGTCATGCACAAAGAAGGGATAGGAGGTGGTTCTGGAAATACCACGAAAAACGAGGTGAGACAACATTGCAGCGTTTCGGTTTTATGTCAATATTATTTGACATTTTTGCTGACAAATTTAATTCTTCTCTCCTGAAAATCCAAGGTACTTGACATAAGCATCTTTTTATGATTACAAAAAAAAAAAAAACCAAAACCCCCCCCAAACAAACGAAAAACAACAAAACCACAGTAAAATGTCATTCTGTCTTTGGATTGCCAGCAAAAGCTTGCCTGAAAGCTATACCTTTACCTGTGTTGTTAGTGATAAAATTGCCATTTCTGCCACAGGAGAGAGAACACAGATTCATTTTGAGGAGTTTCAAGTGAAGCATTTGTAGAAAGGTAAAAAATAATTAAATGCGGACAGCTTTAAAAATACAGTAAATATATTTCTAATTATTAATGGAGCAAATTGCTGCTAGACATTCTGAAATCAAGGAGAAGGTAAAAGTACCCAGCATTTCCAATGTAAGATTCAATACCTCGGTGCTGAGTTTGTTGAATGACTACAGAATACTTGATATAAGTAGTAGGGTCTGTCAGCAACCATCAAGCAGTTATAAAACAATAGCTTGTAACTTGCAGAATAAAAAACAATGTGAAGAATAAGTGCACAAATTAATGGAGATGCTGGTGTGTTAGTGCTGCTGGCAGGATTTTACCATTCCAAGGAGAGGCTGGTGGTTTGTTCCTTCAGGGTCGCTGCAAGTGAGAACTGAAACACTGGAGGATGAACCTGAGGTAGCCAAAGGACCTGGGCACTGGAACAAGTTCAAGAAGCAAATCCATGCCAGAATTCCCAAACCTGGAAGAACTCCATCATCTATCACCCCAGAATGACTAATATACAGAATGGGAACTGATAAAATTGCTGCACAGGCTGCAAGAAGCTGAATGGGAGCCATTATATCATCAGTTATGTGGGACCCAAAAGAGCACCATTTTTCCTCAGGAAGCAGCAGAACTGAGGGAGCTGGGGGCATAAATGCAAATATGAAGCCAGTCAGGTGGAACTCTTGAAGATACAAAGCCACATAGCAGGGGTTCAGTGGAAAAACAAAGTAAAAATTTGAGGAAATCGCTTGAGTTACAGCAAAGTTGAAGTGGTCACAAAAGTGGGAAGCAGATGAGTTGCTGAAAGCAAGAAGTTATGCATTAACCTGGGCTATTCAGGAGGCTGACAAAATATCCAGAAAGCATGTGCTACATCTTAGGTGCCTTACACATGATACAGCTGCTAAAAAAAAGTTTATCTGAAATGTATAATAGCTGAACTGGTGTGGTGAAAAAGTATGAAAAATTGCTGGGGAAGAAATAGCATGGTGTGTTAGCGACATCATATTATTATAAAAAAAATCTTGAAAAAAATTGAAAAAAATTGGAGAAAAAAGGCGAAAAATTCTGAAAAAAACCTTGAAAAAAATCACCAAAAATTCGAAAAAAATTGATAAAAAATCGAAAAAAAAATGGAAAAAAAATCGGAAAAAAATGGGAAAAAATCGGAAAAAAAAGCCGAAAAAATTCCAAATTTTGCCGCAACTCCCCCAAATTCCACCCAAAACCGAACCCACCTCGGACCTGCTGCTCCAGGCTGAGGATGACGGCCACGGCTTGGTGCAGGATCAGCAGCTTGGTCTGGGGTTTGTCGCTCTTCAGGTGCAGCTGCACCATCCGGCCCAGCTCCTTGAGGGCCCCCTTGGGGCGGCCAAAGCAGTGCCTGAAAATGGCCGAAAAACGGCCGAAAAACGGCGGGAAAAATCGGAGAAAATTCTGGAAAAATTACCAAAAAATGGGCTAAAAATGGCAGAAAAAACGGTCTAAAAATGGCGGAAAAATTCTAAAAAATTCCCTAAAAAATCCCTAAAAAAATCGCAAAAATATCTGAAAAAAAATGGAAAAAAATCCCTGAAAATTGCGTGAAACATCTCAAAAAATTGCCGAAAACATCTCAAAAAAAAGCCGAAAAATTCGGGAAAAATTGCCAAAAACCTCGTGAAAAATACTTTAAAAATCCCTAAAAAATTGATAAAAAACACAAAAAAAATCGAAAAAAAATTGAAAAAAATTGGAGAAAAAAGGCGAAAAATTCTGAAAAAAACCTTGAAAAAAATCACCAAAAATTCGAAAAAAATTGATAAAAATCGGAAAAAAAATGGAAAAAAAATGGAAAAAAAATCGAAAAAAATGGAAAAAAAATGGAAAAAAAATCGGAAAAAAATGCCAAAAAATTCGAAAAAAACGCCGAAAAAATTCCAAATTGTGCCGCAACTCCCCCAAATTCCACCCAAAACCGAACCCACCTCGGACCTGCTGCTCCAGGCTGAGGATGACGGCCACGGCTTGGTGCAGGATCAGCAGCTTGGTCTGGGGTTTGTCGCTCTTCAGGTGCAGCTGCACCATCCGGCCCAGCTCCTTGAGGGCCCCCTTGGGGCGGCCAAAGCAGTGCCTGAAAATGGCCGAAAAACGGCCGAAAAA
>VYZR01116407.1:0-10530 GCA_013400675.1 Oxylabes madagascariensis | reverse complement strand
TAAGGTATATTAACAGACAAAATTATGGTTTATCTCTTCAGCCTAGTAGATGTCTTCTATCTTATTGCTCCCTTGCTGACAGCTGCAGCAAGCCTGGCAAGCAATTATAGAGTAAATTTAATGAAAATAATTATTAGAATTTGTAGACATGCAGTATCTGGTGGTGCAACAACATGGTTGCTCATTCTGGGATTCCCTGGCATATGCAGTATCTGTTACTTCTAAACTGTTTTGAGCTGAAAAAAAAAAAAAAATCTCATTTTACATATATTTATTACTTTTGTATAGTTTTCCTAAAGTTATATATTCATCTCCATGAACTCTGCCTTATGCCAGCTTACAGATTCACTTGTCTCTCAGACTGACTTTTTTTCTCTAGGGTTTCAAGAACAATACAGAGGTTTCTCTTGTAATATTTGTTTTAGCCTGAGATCTGGATTAGGAGTAAGTACAATGAAGTCACAGAGCTATACCTCTTTGTGCACTCAGAAAACGTTCTTCTCTCACAATTGTTCAAGGTTATATAGTAGGCTACTTTTTACCATCACTCTCATCATTGCCTGCTTATTGCTGCAGAAATTAGAAAGTCAATAAAGAATGAGGCACTAAACTATGGGAGGAGAAAAGCTGTCATGGAAACATTGGAAATTCCAACAGGCACGACTTGTACATAAAGAATCATACACATATATTTCTCACATAGAACTTTTCTCATAGGCTCTCAGGATGGTGTGTACACGTTAACCAAAGCATTCTAATATTACAAAGCCACTTCTACATGCCCTAGCTGTTTAATGCATTGTATTAATGATATTATTATATTGCTCTATGTTCTATACAATGATGTCTCCAATTTTTAGATATCTAACAAGCTAGGCTTCAAGGTGACCAGTAACAGCATAGGGGTTTGGTCNTGAGGGTGGTGAACTTGCCCAGAAAGACTGTGGATGCTCCATTCCTGGAAGTGTTCAAAGTTAGGTTGGATAGGGCTCTGAGCGACTTCGTCTAATGGAAGGTGCCCCTGCCCATGGTGAGGGGATTTGACAAGATAATGCTCTTTGAAGGGCGTTTCAACCCAAAGCAATTTGCCATTTTTGCTTTAGTATTCCCTATGCAATAATAGACATATTTGTTATTATTTTCTACAATATTTTTTTCTAAAAACAGGCATATTCTATCACCAAATCACTGTTTGGGTAATAGTTGCAAATTCACGTGATATTTTTTAAACATGCACAGATGTTTTAGGGCTTTTGTACATTTACTGCACCTCTACTGAAAGAATAGTCTATATCATAGGTTATCTTTTCTTATTCAGTTGGTATGCAATATCTCCAAACCAGCTGTTCTGTGAATTCATTAGTGTCAATACTCATTTTCAATCCCCTGTTAAACTTACTTACCACAAATGTAATATCCTGGATTCAAAATTTTTGTTGTTTTTTTTTTTTTTTAAATAGCAGATGGTAAAAAGTCTGCAGCCCCCAATTCTTTAATCCCTTCTGCGTTGGCTGCTGTTTCCAGACCATGTCAGGTTGCTCTTTCCTGGAGCAGCTCCAGCTCNGCAGAAATTAGAAAGTCAATAAAGAATGAGGCACTAAACTATGGGAGGAGAAAAGCTGTCATGGAAACATTGGAAATTCCAACAGGCACGACTTGTACATAAAGAATCATACACATATATTTCTCACATAGAACTTTTCTCATAGGCTCTCAGGATGGTGTGTACACGTTAACCAAAGCATTCTAATATTACAAAGCCACTTCTACATGCCCTAGCTGTTTAATGCATTGTATTAATGATATTATTATATTGCTCTATGTTCTATACAATGATGTCTCCAATTTTTAGATATCTAACAAGCTAGGCTTCAAGGTGACCAGTAACAGCATAGGGGTTTGGTCAGTTTTGGGTTTTTTTTGTTGTTGCTGTTTTTTGGTTTGGTTTGGTTTGGGTTTTTTCCCACAAAATTCCTATTTACAGAAAATGTCCATTCTTCATGTTTGATACTGAAGATCTTCAGTGCAGAAAAATCTGTGAAAACTCATGATAGCCTTAGGTTTTCAAATTTGAAAAAATTATAACCATTCTGTAATGCCACACTTCCTGGTTTTATGGAACTGTAATGTTTTCAAGGGCAGTATTTCAAATCTAGTTCAACTGAGTTGTGTTTACTAGTTATGTTATATAGACAACATCCTGGTCTTCAGAACTCACTAAATCATATTTTTATTTTAGAGATGTTGAAGGTGTTGATTTAGATACAACTATTTTTTGGTGGCCTCAAAGGACATGTCTGTAAAACTCATGTCGATTTCTTTTTCGCTCAAATTAGACTATAGCTGAAAAATACCTTAAAATACCTTCATTAAAATATTGTTTGTTAGGTAAATATCTGGGATAGTCTGAAAAGTAGACAAAACTTTCCAGATGCCGAATACAAATACAAATAAAATACATATAAAAATACATTTTTGCCTTGCTCAGTGTTGTGTTTGATTGTACATAAATTACATAGGATAACACTGTCCTGGTTATGTCTTGATGTATTTTATTTCTATGAATGACATTAAAAATCCTTTCTGAAAAATGTAATGTGTATCTGTGGAACTGTGTACAGTTTGATGGTATGTTTTTTCTTCCTTTACTTTGGGCATTAGGAAGTACAAAGCTGAGTTGTTTCCCCAAACAGAGGATTCCCCATTTAGATTATGTTAGGATGACTGTGGGTCTTCTGAGCATTTAAGACATGTCATTTTATAGCCAGGAAACAGTCTAGTAGTGTACAACTTTCCAACACCTATGAGGCTGGCAAAATCAAAGCTTTTATTAGGTCATTTTTCATTGGGGAAGTGACATGTTGGTACTGTTCACTTACTCTGTTTTGTTTTTGATTATAAAAGTAAAAATAAAATTAAAAATAATCTGTGGGTTTTGGTAATAAAAATACTTGTGTTATGTGCCTCATCTGGGTATGGACTGGTTGGTAGAACTCATCTTTGCAGAAAAAAAATTAAAAACCAGAGATTCCTGTCAGAAAAGGAGTCCTAAAGACATTCCTGCTAAAAACATACTGCCAACACACAAATTTTTTGTGTCAAAGCACTTCCAAAAGAAGTCTGTTCGTTTCTCTGCTTCTCTTTATTTACATGAAGAATTCAGCTGTAGCTGGTGACAACAGGAATACAGGGCCATCGTATCTGCCATTATCTCTGTGAAAGGCCTTCAAAGACCCTTCAAGCAAAAAAATTCTTTTCCACAGATTTTTTTTATGTTTCATGGATTTATCCTGTTCCTGTGGGAAGTATTTACAGTTATAAACAGTTTTCTGTTTTCAAAATCATATTTAACTCTTCATGCATATCTTATGCATAAGAAATCTTGTTTCATAATTGCACATGATTACCTCAGTAAACATTAATACAGGCTTAAATAAAGTGCATCTAAAACATTTTTGGAAAAAAAAGAAATAAAGAAAGAAAATGGTTGTGATGTTAGCTAAGTGAAAAAAATACATTCTGTTTCATATGCTGTTGCTTTTATACCTTATATAAATGTTCTGGAAATCAGGAAAACCAATTAGCAAGAGGTTAGCCTAGGCTTCTGAAAAATTACTTTCCTTTAATCTCCTGCCAAATATTTTGTCATTATTCAATGAATCAAGTTAAAAGTAGATTGTCTAAAACTCTAATAGTCTGGACTTTCAAGATAATTTGTATTATAATAGATATCAGTCATTATTTTGTACTTTTTTCATCACTGTTATACTAAATTGTTGCAATGTTAAGGTAAAACCATGTAATTAAGAATTGTTAAAGCTGTTTTTTCCCCCAAATGAAGACTGACTTCACCTGTGTATACCATATAGTGAAGTCAGGAATGGAGCTTTAGCTGACTGTCACATTGACATCTATTATCAATTTGTAAATTGTTGCACATCTCTTCTTATGCCAATATATTAAGAATATTATATAACCTCAGTAAAACTGAATATATGAATCATAGCAGATGTTTCAAGAGAAACATTCTTTTTATAAATAAGTATGTACTTGATTTTTAGGAGCAGAAGTGGAAATTTCTGCACCATCATTTTTTTATCTTTATTTGGAGGCAATCATTTAAGATGCACTAGAATTATTTTCAGGATTAATTTGACTCCATAAAAAATGGAAATCAACACAAACAGTAGCACATTATCATAGGAATGTTTCTGTTGTCTTCACCTTTTAAGACAAAGTTGTATAGTAAAATCTACATCAATTTTAACATCAAATTAGGCTTAGCTGTGAATTACACTTGCCTCTTCTGATCAGAGGCAGCCTGAAGCAAGAGAGTGGAAATAGCTGGGGACTGAAAGTCTGGGAAATTTATGGCCACTCTGTAACATTTGTACAACAGCCTGTAGCTTTTAAATCAAATAGGGTTCTCACTAAAACAATAAAATACATAACAAAAAGTTTGATAATAATTGCTGCCATTCAGATATGAGCTCGCAGTAAAGCAGGACTCTTAATCTCAATTTTTAAAAAATTTTGACTCCTTCTTACCTTACTCACTTTAGTAGTGTCACTCAGTTTTGACACTATGCAGAAAATTCAATTCAGACACCTGATTGATAAATATTCTTACTCAACTTCAGACTTTATTATAAGGATGTGACTATTTTGCTACTGCACAAATAATCATGTGACATTATGTGAAAGTTTAGCATGATAAATATTATGCTTGATAAATTCTCTAGCTTGACATATACAGAGACAATTAGAGTATTTTGTTTTCAGTGATTTATTTTCAACTGTATTCTTCAATAGCAAATGTGTGTACACTTCCGGAGGGGGAAACTTATATAATCCTTTTTCTCAGGAAAATATTTCAGGATATTCTTCACATATCAATGAAGATAGTGTTAATTGGGAACTTGATAGAGGAAAAGAAAAGGTAAAACTGGAGTAATGAAGCACTTTATCTCAGCTGTAGGAAATTTCAGCTTGGATGAAATTTTTTCATACTAGCTAATCATAATAGCTTTAGCAACCCACATAAGCTTCAGGTAGGTGTTATTCTTCTCATCAACTGTCCAATGCTGAAAGAAAAATCCTCAGTCCCCCAACTCCCAGTAGTACAAACCTCAAGCAGCTCAAGCTCTGAGTGATGGGGACTGAAGGTTAGGTCCCCCAGCGGAACCTTCAGCTATAGCCAAGCTGGGGAAAGATGACATTGAATTTCTAGTAGATACTAGAGCTGCTTATTCTGTACTAACTACCTTAGAAGAGAAACTGAGTCATGATACGGTACATGTTGTTGGGGCGACTGGGCTAAGTGAAAAACGGCCTTTCTTCCAATCTTTAAAATTTAAACTGAGAAAGCACTAGGTAACCCATCAATTCCTCTATATGCCTAACTCTCCTAAACCATTACTTAGGAGGGATTTGCTATAAAAATTAGAAGCAGAAATTAAATTTAAAAAAGAGAAGAGTGTACGAGTTGTAACTCCTGAATCTAAATTTGTCCAAATTGCTGCACTTTTTATACAAGAAAAATGTGGTAAAATCCCTGCAGAAGTTGAAAATGGGGTAAACCCAATAGTGTATGTAGGCCAGTGATATCCCAGGAAAATCCAAACGGGCAGAACCAGCAAGTATTACACTCAAACCAGGAGCCATGCCAGTAAGGCAAAAACAATACTCTTTGAAATTAGAGAACCATAAGGGACTAGAATCTGTAATTTTAAAATTCCTGTAACATAGTTTATTAGGGCAATGTGAGACCAAATTCAACACTACCGTTTTAGCTGTTAAGAAAGCAGATAGTAAGAGTTATCGATTAGTACAATATTTAGGAGCAATTAACAAAATTACAGAAGACATATACCCAGTAGTAGCCAATTCCTAAACCCTTTGGACCACACCGATGGATAAATTAAGGTGGTTTACTGCTAGAGACCTGAAAGATGCTTTTTTTCTCAATTCCTATACACAAAAACAGCCAAGAGCTTTTTGCTTTTAAGTAAGAAAATCCAGAGACAAAGAGGAAAAGTCAGCTCACTTAGACAGTTTTACCCCAAGGTTTCAAGAATAGCCCAACAATATTTAGAAATCAGCTAGCAAAAGAATTAGAAAACTAGAAAAGACAAGAGCCAAAAGGAGTTATTCTTCAATATGTAGATAACATCTTGACTGCAGCCAGAACCAGACATGACTACATATGATTTACCGTAAATTTATTAAACTTCTTGGGACTGATTGGGTACAGAGTTTTTAAAGACAAAGCACAGATTGCCAAAGAAACAGTAGCTTACTTAGGGCCTGAGATCTTCTGTAGACACTGACAGCTCAGCAAAGAACAGAAAGAAGCCATCCGTCGACTCCCAGAGGTCAATACTGTAAGAGAGATGCAAGCTTTTCTAGGAATGGTAAGTTAGTGTCATTTGTAGATAGCAAATTATGGACTGCTGATAAAACTCCTATATAGAGCATTAAAAGCAGCTGAAAAAAGAATTATCATATAGACTGAAAACACCAGAGCAGCTTTTAAACAGCTGAAACACTCTCTAATGTCAGCTCCAGCACTAAGACTGCCAGACTTAACAAACCTTTTAAACCTTTTACATATAAGAAACTGAATATAGCTTGGAGGTACTAGCACAGCATCTCAGAAACCAACAGAGGGCTGTAGCCTACTTTTCTAAACAGCTGGACAATGTTGCCCAAGGCTGGCCAAGGTGCCTGAAGGCTGTGGCAGCCACTATCATCTTAATCCAAGAAGCCCGAAAACTCATCCTTGGGCGACACATTGTAGTGTATGTACCCCATATTGTAGCAGCTGTACTTGAACAAAAAGGGAGACACTGGTTGTCCAATAACCAGATGTTCAAATATCAAGCATTGTTATTAGAGCAAGATGATGGTACCTTGAAAACAACTTCTGTTGTTAACCCTGCCATGTTTCTGTCCTCCATCTTAATTGATGGTGTGCCTGATCATGACTATATGCAGACAATCAAAAAGGTCTATTCCAGCCGATCAGACCTAAAACACATGCCCCTAAAAAATCCAGATTGAGAGCATTTTACAGATAGAAGCAGCTTTATGAAAAATAACAAAAGGATGACAGGCTATGCAGTAACCACGCAAGATAAGGTGATTGAGGCAAAGGCCCTGGCTGCAGATGTGTCATCACAGAAAGCCAAACTGATTGCACCGACAAGAGTGCTAGATTTGAGAAAATAAAGAAAGCCGTCACCGTACAGCCGGTCTGTAGCTGGACAGACAAATCTGGCCATACATAATAAGAAATTCAATTTGGCTCTCCTACTTTGATAAACAAGTCCCTGGGTTAGCAATGATAGGATGTATTTGAACACATACAAGGGACCCCCAGCCAACCCCATTTGATCCTGATTGCAAACATATCATTGGTCAAGGAGCTGGGCGATGCTAAGATCCAGACCAATCAGCTGTCTAAACCCGTGAAATTCAAACCCCCTATAAAAAGAGCTGCTGTAATAAACTCTTGGCTGTTTGTCTCATGATCATCAGTGAGTTCATGTTGTTTGTCTCTGGCCAACAACCTCACAAAACAGAAAGCAAATATATTGGCTGAGTCTAAATATGCATTTAGTGTTATCCATGCTCATGGAGCCATCTCAAAGGAGAGAGGACTTCTGAACGCTCAAGATAATCAAATCAAACATGCTAAACAAATACTTGCTGTCTTGGAAAGCATTAAAAAACCCGCAGAAATAGCTATCATGCATTGTAGAGCTCACCAAAAAAAGAAAATCACTCCAGAACTGAGAAATCATTTTGCTGATAAAGCAGCAAGAAGAATTACAGAAAAAAATATTCTCACAGTAATTCCATAAAAAGAGATTGATTTATCAGAGTTCAAAATATGACCAAGTAGACTACAAACTAATTAAGTTTCCTAAAGCTAAGATCACAGAAAGTAGATAAGCTGTTAAACCAGCAAAACAAGTTGTAGTCCCACCTCAGATTCTTTGGGAGCTAGCTCAGAGAGAACATAAAAACACATATTTCAGAGTTGAAAATCTTTTAAAACATCAGAAAAAAGTAATAGTAAGAAAAAGAATGACTGACGTTGTATAATCAGTAATGAGCAAATGTAAAATCTGCTGTAAAAACGACCCTGACACGAAGAAAAAAGTTGTGTTAAGAATAACAAAAGCAAGGGATCTCCCTAACCCAACCAGAACGTAGCCCTGGCCAAGTTCCTGTGCTGCGCANGACACTGACAGCTCAGCAAAGAACAGAAAGAAGCCATCCGTCGACTCCCAGAGGCCAATACTGTAAGAGAGATGCAAGCTTTTCTAGGAATGGTAAGTTAGTGTCATTTGTAGATAGCAAATTATGGACTGCTGATAAAACTCCTATATAGAGCATTAAAAGCAGCTGAAAAAAGAATTATCATATAGACTGAAAACACCAGAGCAGCTTTTAAACAGCTGAAACACTCTCTAATGTCAGCTCCAGCACTAAGACTGCCAGACTTAACAAACCTTTTAAACCTTTTACATATAAGAAACTGAATATAGCTTGGAGGTACTAGCACAGCATCTCAGAAACCAACAGAGGGCTGTAGCCTACTTTTCTAAACAGCTGGACAATGTTGCCCAAGGCTGGCCAAGGTGCCTGAAGGCTGTGGCAGCCACTATCATCTTATTCCAAGAAGCCCGAAAACTCATCCTTGGGCGACACATTGTAGTGTATGTACCCCATATTGTAGCAGCTGTACTTGAACAAAAAGGGAGACACTGGTTGTCCAATAACCAGATGTTCAAATATCAAGCATTGTTATTAGAGCAAGATGATGGTACCTTGAAAACAACTTCTGTTGTTAACCCTGCCATGTTTCTGTCCTCCATCTTAATTGATGGTGTGCCTGATCATGACTATATGCAGACAATCAAAAAGGTCTATTCCAGCCGATCAGACCTAAAACACATGCCCCTAAAAAATCCAGATTGAGAGCATTTTACAGATAGAAGCAGCTTTATGAAAAATAACAAAAGGATGACAGGCTATGCAGTAACCACGCAAGATAAGGTGATTGAGGCAAAGGCCCTGGCTGCAGATGTGTCATCACAGAAAGCCAAACTGATTGCACCGACAAGAGCGCTAGATTTGAGAAAATAAAGAAAGCCGTCACAGTACAGCCGGTCCGTAGCTGGACAGACAAATCTGGCCATACATAATAAGAAACTCAATTTGGCTCTCCTACTTTGATAAACAAGTCCCTGGGTTAGCAATGATAGGATGTATTTGAACACATACAAGGGACCCCCAGCCAACCCCATTTGATCCTGATTGCAAACATATCATTGGTCAAGGAGCTGGGCGATGCTAAGATCCAGACCAATCAGCTGTCTAAACCCGTGAAATTCAAACCCCCTATAAAAAGAGCTGCTGTAATAAACTCTTGGCTGTTTGTCTCATGATCATCAGTGAGTTCATGTTGTTTGTCTCTGGCCAACAACCTCACAAAACAGAAAGCAAATATATTGGCTGAGTCTAAATATGCATTTAGTGTTATCCATGCTCATGGAGCCATCTCAAAGGAGAGAGGACTTCTGAACGCTCAAGATAATCAAATCAAACATGCTAAACAAATACTTGCTGTCTTGGAAAGCATTAAAAAACCCGCAGAAATAGCTATCATGCATTGTAGAGCTCACCAAAAAAAGAAAATCACTCCAGAACTGAGAAATCATTTTGCTGATAAAGCAGCAAGAAGAATTACAGAAAAAAATATTCTCACAGTAATTCCATAAAAAGAGATTGATTTATCAGAGTTCAAAATATGACCAAGTAGACTACAAACTAATTAAGTTTCCTAAAGCTAAGATCACAGAAAGTAGATAAGCTGTTAAACCAGCAAAACAAGTTGTAGTCCCACCTCAGATTCTTTGGGAGCTAGCTCAGAGAGAACATAAAAACACATATTTCAGAGTTGAAAATCTTTTAAAACATCAGAAAAAAGTAATAGTAAGAAAAAGAATGACTGACGTTGTATAATCAGTAATGAGCAAATGTAAAATCTGCTGTAAAAACGACCCTGACACGAAGAAAAAAGTTGTGTTAAGAATAACAAAAGCAAGGGATCTCCCTAACCCAACCAGAACGTAGCCCTGGCCAAGTTCCTGTGCTGCGCAAGGTGTATCCTTTAAGGCCTTTTAATAAATACCTACCTTATTCTCTTAGCTCTGTCTAGTCTCTGTTCGAGGTAAGCATTCTCAAGGCATCACCATCTCTACTAATGGAGTGACTTGATTGTAAATGTTTTGCTTCATCCAAGGGCCATTGCTTAGCAAAACCTTTGTTTTGCCTGCTAACATTGCTGGTCAGGCTGTGCCCCTGGAGATGCTCTTGATGGCTTCCCTCTTTTCTGGGCCATGCCACTGGAGCAGGTCCAGACTCCGGTGATCCCACTGAAGGAAATGTGCCCTCAGCCTAGGGATGCTCAGCATGGGCTCTCCCAGCCCCTCGCGGCCCCGCCACTGGTCACAGCAG
>VYZR01116402.1:2132-21376 GCA_013400675.1 Oxylabes madagascariensis | reverse complement strand
TATGGGAAACTACAGAAAACAGTGTTTTAATGACTTGTTTCTTAGCTACTGTCATTGGTGCCTGTACATTTTTGCTCACAGTGGAACAGCTCAGATGCTGTCAGCCAGATTAGTACTGCTGCAATCAAAGGAGTCACACAGATTGACACCAGCTGAAGACCTGTCCTAATAAATCTGACTTTATTTATGGGGAATGAAACCACAGTCATGTCTGCTCAAAGGCAACAGTCCTGCTCAAATGGTGGGAATAAATTGTTTTGGCTGCATGAATGAATTAAATATTGAATGTTCCATTTTTCAGACTTGGCTGCTGCCTCACCTAAATCAGTGGAGCTGATTTACACCAGCTCTTTGGAGAAATGACCAGTTGGTCCTGGAGTGCTGACAGTCAGGCTGGTTTACCTGGACCAGCTGATTTTCTGTTCGGCAGCTGGGTGTATGATCAGCCTCACAAAAATTCTGGCATAAGGAGTTCAAGCCACACAGCATGGTGCATACGTTCTCAGTAATGGAAAACTGGGCTGAGTAACATTCCAGGGTAAATCCCTTCATCTGGCATTTTCTAATAGACTGAGGGAATTCAGTGCTGGATTTACCACTTAGCTCCTGGTACCTTTTGCATCACTGTGTCAGGGGAACATGAAGCTGAACAGGAGCAAAGGAGCCTTTGGCTCTCTATCCATACTGTGATTCCTATCTGTCTTCTTCTTTGGAAAGACTCTAAACAGCAAAAAGTGAGTCTTCCTGTAGTACTGCAGCTCTTTCACTCAGGTGTCAGGTCCCATCTGCAAAGGCCAACCACTCTGAAAATGAGATATTCACCTGTGCTGAAGTGGGGCTGGCTGAGTGTTCAGATGCTTGATGTTATCGAGAGTCAGCTAAAACAGATCTTTTCATACTTGTTTGTAAAGCTTCTTTGATATTTCAAAGTCCTAGGCTGATGTAACTCTCCTTCCTATCACCGAAGCAGTGTCAATTACAACAACAATAATTGATGGTTTAGTTTGACTTCTCCGCCTCCCTTTCCATTCCAGTATATTCTTCCTGAATCCCAGCCTTTCTGCTGATTGAAAGGGATGTCACCTTCATCACGGAGAAAAGCAGAAGAAAAAGCACCCTGAGAGGTGCTAAACTAACACAATTAGTGGTTTGGCTCATTTAAAAGTCAGATTCGTGACTCAGCCTTTACCTTTTATGAGTCAGGAAAGTCCAAGGTGTTCTTTTTTTTTTTTCCCTTGGACTTGTAGGTAGACTCTGATCTCACTTATTTACAAAGGAAATCAGCTACAGGCAAGGAGCTATTCCTGCCATGCATTTGCAAGAGGAAACAGCACCCTGAGCTCTCTCTCTGTTCTCAGTAGTTCCTGTATTCTTTGGCTGGCTACAGCCTTCAGTAAAAGGCTGTAGTGTCAGACCAATCAAACAGTATAAAATAAATCAATTTATTTCCCAGTTTATTTGTTCAAAGAAGGCTGTAAAATGAAGTCAAATTGAGAGAACTGTTTATGTGGCCTAGAGGCATAAGGGATGTATTGAGGAAGAAGTGATATTAAAGCATTAGCCTGACAGAATCAGAGCTGGCTTGAACTGGAACATGCTGCATGTTTGCTGTTCACTGTGGATGTCTGTAGAGTGATGGATAGTGGCAATGGCAGATATAATGTCCATGGAAAAGGGAAAGGTAAAGAGATAAAAGTCATAAAACTATTACATTCAAGTTCCCAAAAAACAACTTGACACTGGGAATTAAAACCAACGTGGCTTCCTTGTTCTATTAGAGAAGAGTTAGCAGTGATTTATGGAACCTTTGCATATTTATATGTTGGAAGAAGGTGCTGAATTCTCATCAGCCAAGCAGACATTGGCAGAAAGACGAAACCAGCAAACTCAGACTGAAATACGGCACAAATGTTTAATAGTGAATGTAACTGAATTCATCGAAACATGAAGTGGACTTTCCATCATTTGAATATCTTAAATTGAAGTCTTTGAATTAGACAGAGAATTGTCTTTAGAGCCTTTATTTACTGGGGTCAGTACAAGACTCCTCAGGATCAAGCCAGGGTGATACAGGATTGCAGTGACCTCTTTTAGCATTATCATCCTTAGGGGGACCTAAGGATGAGCTCATAGGTTTGGGCTGCTGCTATCAAAGAGTTCAAAAAGAGCATAAATGTCCTTGTCATTTGGGATTAAATGAAATAACATTGCACCCAGACCCTCCTCTAAGTGTCCCAGTGTGCCATATCCAGACAGGAATCCCCATCAGAAAGGCTGCTCAGGCCCCTGGAGGTCTCAGCACAGCTGCCCTGGGGCTGCAGGCCCAGTCCTTGAGCCCTGTCTCGTCCAAGCTAGGACAGAGTGCCTGGTTTGTGATCACAAACTCTCACAAGCCAGCTGAGGTGGGCTGTGGAGCTTCAAGCAGCCAGGTGTCCACGTCCCAATGACTTCATCCTTGCTGACACGCTTGACCACAGCATTTGCTAAGGAATTCACTGAGGCAATGAAATATGCCGAGAAAATAGTCAAAGAGAGGGAGATAACCAAATGTTTTTTGGGAAAAATCCCAAACCAACACAATGCCATTTTTATGTCGTTTCTAAAGTGCTCTTTCCCTTGATGTTGTAGTCTGATACCACAGGAGCTTTGAACTCTTGTTCCTCCTTCATTTGGAAAGTTATTTTTGCTAGACCTGCTATCATGGCTCCTTCATCTCCAAGCCAGCAATCACAATTTGTATGAAATATTAGCTACCAGATTTACGTCTGAGCCTTTTACCTTATGCTTACCCAAATAGTTTCACTTTTTTTAAAAAAAAAAACAACTAGCCATTTCACCTAGGTCAGGGGAATTGAACTCTCAAAATGTTACTTTCATTTCACAAGTATTAGAGGTTTGGATCCCAAAGTCTGGCGCTCAGTAGTATCCACGTGCAGATGAACACCACCTGGGTGACACCGAGATAGCAGGGTTTGTTCTACGTTCCCCAGCAGAATATCAACACTGGACAAGGAAGGATGTGCTGGTGACAGTGGGGTGAGAGAGAAATATTGAAATAAAAAAAGCTGAAATGAACAAACAGAGAAGGAAGTGAGGAAAAAAGGGGAGGATATAGAGGAGGGAGAGTTGTTCTGGAGCAACTTGACAGAAAACACTATCCTGAGCCTGGTCTTCAGAACTGTGAGTCCTGGGAAGGGTCTGTGGTAGGGGTGAAGGTGCTGGAGGAGGAAGACAGCTCATGGAACTTCCTTCAGTTTGCATTTAATTCTGTTTGAATCATCTCCCAGAGCAGCTGTCCGTCCGGACCACCACACACACAAACTGATCTTTTGGAGCTCCCTGGTCCAGCTGGTGTGAAACCATTAAACTGCCCATGCCACACAGCATGAAGGGCAGAAGTTGCTGTTGTGCCCAGAAGTTACTGGAGCAGATTTCTCACCCTCCCCACCCCACCCACTGTCAGCGCCAGCCTTGAGCATTCAGCTGTGCCAGGTCTGTGGAGCAAACCCCACACAGCACCAGATCCCCAGGAGGGCTGGGATAGAATCATAGAATAGTTTGGGTGGAAGGGACTCTAGAAATCAGCTGGCTCCAACCCCCCTTCTGTAGGCAGGGACATCTTCCACTAGACCAGGTTGCTCAGAGCCCCACCCACAACCAGAGCCCCTGATCTTGAGCACTTCCAGGGATGGGGAATTCACAGTTTCCCAGGAGAACTTGTTCCAGTCCCTCACAATTCCCACAGGGAAGGATTTCTTCCTAAAACTTGATCTAAATCGAGCCTCTTTCAGCATAAAGATATTTCTCCTTGTCCAGACACTACATGAAGGCCAAAGAACCCTCCCCCTGCTCTCTTGGAGCCCCTTTCCATACTGGAAAGTGCTAAAAGGTCTTCTTGGTGCCTTCTCTTCTCCAGGTTGAACAACTTGAACTCTCTCTGCCCTTCCTCACAGGAGAGGTACCCCATCCCTCTGACCATCTTAGTGGCCTCCTCTAGACTCACTCCAACAGCTCCATGTGTTTCTTGTGTTGGATGGCTGATTAGGACAAGGGGGTGGGAGTGGCTCCTCCCAACCCAACCTGGCCCACACGAGTTCCAGGTGGTAACCAAAGTTGAGCAGAAGTTAAGGAAACATCTCACTTCTAGTTTGGCCATCAGTGTGATTCACAGCCCAGCCTGACACATCAATAAGAAAGATTTGCCTACTTTTGAATTTACCTTGACGCTTATTTTAGCCCATGAATAAACTCTTGCGCTGAAGACCTGTGAAGCTGCTTAACAGGATTTTCTTTCCCTTTGCTAGCACTCATTCTCCTTATAATATACTATTTCAGCTTAAGGATGAAAGAGACTTTAAATTCTTTCAAATTCAGATTTAGAATGGCTGGGGGAAAACCTATACCTGTGCCTAAGTAAAAGGAGAAAAATACATCAGATATTTCTCAGCTAAAATCAGGGCATACCTTAGCAGGGATACAGGTGATCAGAGAGTTTGAGGTGAGGTTTGAATTCAGGGTGGGGTTTGCTCTCCCATGTACCTGGACAATATTTGTCATGCCCACTGCTGGCACAGGATAGAAGTGTAGCTGGGCCAGGGCTGATGCACACTCCTAAACACTGAAATCATGGAAGGGATGTGCAGCATGGCAGGGGATCTTGTGATCTAGGGCTGCTCTGTAAAGAGGGGAGTCCCAAAGGACTCGTCAGACTGCTTCCCACAGGGTGTGCAGGACAAATGTCCTTTTGCTCTTCAAAGGAGCTCACTCTTTTTTAAATATCAAATGAATCAGACATCTGTGAATAATTGTATACGTGTCATGTCATTGATTACAACCAGTAAAGCCAGACCAGACGTTTCTTGCTGTACTAGCTACATTGCAAGAGCCTGAACGCCTTCAGGAACAGGAGGGGTGAGCTCTGAGCCTTTCGGAGCTGCGCTAAAATCGCAGCCTGCTGGACCCCGGCGCTGCAGCTTTCCCTTTAAGAGCCTTTGGCTCACGGCGATGCACTGAAATGCAGGAGGTGGGACAACACCGCACACAAAAAATGAAGAAGTGAAGGCAGGAAAAGTTTCTCCAGAGGAAAAATGCAGGGCTTGTCCTTCACCGTGACGTCAGATCTGTCTTTAATAAAATCCCCAAAGAGCCAAGAGAAAAAGGCAGAGTGCCTGGGCTAGGTTGCCAGTTCAGGATCGCTTTGCATTCCCCGAAGTGGTGTTTTTGTTCAAAACGGCTCTAAATCTGGGTTCAATCAAATGTATTTAATCCCGGCTTCCAGGGATGAGGTGGCTTTTGCCCTGGATTCTAGCAGCAAGCAGCGTTTTGCAGGTGAGTTTGGAAACTGCCGGGGAGACCTGTCTTCTGCGAACACACTTGGGTTTAATGCGGGGTGGGCTGGGAGAGCCGAGTGCGGGGCGTGTGGGAAGGTGGGCACGGGAAAGATTTGGGGAGGTGGGAGGGAGGGAAGGGTGAGAGGAGAGGAGAGGAGAGGAGAGGAGAGGAGAGGAGAGGTGATGCAGAAGTGTCTCAGAGTTGAGATCTCAGCATCCAGGTGGATCGGCACAGAAAACTGTAGGGTTGCTTTTGTTTTTTGTTTTTTTGGGTTTTTTTTCTTTGCGTTGTTACTGTTTGTGCCAGGGATCAAAAGAAGGATGAGGGGATCCCCCACTGCTGCCTGAAGCAGCACGGCTGAGGCTGTCAGGGGCCGGTGTGGAGGGGAAAGGGCAGAGTCCCGGGAGCGCCGGGACCGAGGCAGCCTCGGTGCCGATACCGGGATGGAGCGAAGCCGCGATGGGAGCGGACCGGGAGCGGGTCCCGGAGGTGCCGCCGCCGCTCCCGCAGGTGGAGCCGCTCCCGCCGCTGCTCCGGGCCGGGAGGGAGGAGGGTTTGATCCCCTCTCCATCTCTTGGAGCAGCCGCTTTCCTCCCCGTCCTCTTTGGAAAAAGCGGTCGGGGGAAGCCGCTTATTCCCCAAAGGTGCCGGAGTTTCGCTTCGTTTTTCCCGCAGCTCGGGCGGAATTCCCGGGCGAGGGGCTGGGCTGGGAGCAGCGGTGGGAAGCGGTGCGGTCCGACGGGAGGAGCAGAGGGTGCCTGTCCTGGCAGGGTGAGGGTCCCCTGTCCCCTGTCCCCTGTCCCCATCCCCGCAGGCAGCGCTGCGCTGGGGGCTCAGGGAGCCTTGGGGACCCTGGGAGTGAGTGGGATGTTGGAGACCCATTTGGGGCACCCAGCTTGAGGTGGGATGTTCCCGGAGCCGGACACGTGTGAGCTGTGTCTGAGCATCCCTGTGCTCGGAGCGGGGTGACATCAGCTGCTCTGCACAGCGGGTTTTGCGTGGCAGGGCTGTGGCATCAGGGGCTGGCTCGTGTTTTTGGGATACAGCGACTCTTTAAACAGGGAGAGCAGCAGGCGTGGTGAGCACACCGGGCACACCTGTGTGACAGCAGATGGCACCGAGATAAGTCCTGCTTGGATGCTGAGAGCGGGGCCTCTTCTGTGAAATAAAACCACAAAACCGACAACAAATCAGCTGCAGCTCTTGCACTCCTGCGGGAAGCTGCTTCTTACCACAGCTGATTTTGGCTCAACAGGGAAAAAATCAGAGGGAGGTGGTCCCCCCCGCACCCCAAACACTGCCACTAGAGGAGATCTGTGTGAGCCTCGTAAGCTGTGCAGTGGTTGTTCTGGGTTTCCTTGGTATCAAAGATTTTTGTAAAAAAACCTGCTGTGACATGAAAATCTGTGTGAGAGGGTGAGTGCATGCAGGCACATGTGCTTGCTGAGGGGCAAGGCAAGTGAGTGCAATCCAGATATTGCTAGCAGCATGTTTGGTCTGAAGAGTATCTAAAAAGAGTTCAAAACAGTACAAAAAGTAGCCTAAAAAAAATCTCCTGGATCTCAAGAGTTCCAGCTCAGGCTCTCCGTTGAACAGAGCAGGTGAAGCTGCTCCTTGGAGCACTCAGGGACGCTGTCACCTGCTGGACACACCCATGGGGCTGGAACTTGGAGGGCTGTGCTTAGAAACCACACAGTGGAGATAATTTCTCCCCAATAATGAACTGGCTTTCTCTGGACCCTCTCCATGCCTGAACTGGGATGTGATGGAGGATTGATAGGCTGATGGTAGGCTTCTGTTTGTTATATACAAGATGAAAAAAGTGTACAGCACGGATCAGTGAGGGGGTGGGAAGAGCATCTGGGAGGGAATATTAGCCTATGTGGTATTTAAAGGACTTTGGGGAGCAGAGAAGGCTTAGTTTGGTCTGATTAAGGGCACTGCATGAAGAAACAAGGAACGCTGCAATTATTTTGGGATATTGTGAATATTTAGCTGGCATGGTCACCCTGCTCATGAGATATTTTAGTTAAGTCATGAGAGTCATAACAGATGAGTCCTGGTAAAGCTCTGACGCTTTCCCACCTCATCATCCATGGTTTTTGTCTTTGCTGGCATAATCACAACAGTAATAAAGATCTTTCTGACTCTGCAGAGACACCCATGGAGTGGCAGCAGCAGGCAGGTCACTGTGCACGTTGTGCAAAGCCCTGTGGTCTCCCTGGAGACTTGTCACTCTTCATGGGTAGGAAGAACTGTGCACAGAAAAAGATCTTCCACTGGGAAAGAGGAGGGTTGACCCTCTGGGTTAGATATAATATTGTTCCAGAGAGAAAGGCAGAGGAGATAATATAGGAAGGTCAGGCAGGTCTCAAAGGCATTTCAGAAGGCAGCTTTCAGGTTCTGCATCCCCTAGTACTGTTTGAAACTACAAGCAGTTATTGAGTTCTTAGACTTTTATCAACAGGGGTTTTTGTCAAGGCAAAACTGCACAGGTGATGGGCTTGTGAAGAAAAAAAAAAATAACTGAACGTAGCTGGAATTTTAGGCATAAATTTTGAAAAAATTCTTGAAATACTTTTTTTTTTTTTTTTAACATAGATATAAGGACAGAGACCATGGGATCCTAAGTCCCTTCAATCAGGCTGAGATGACTCAGGCACTGAGTCATTTTTGCAGCAAGAACTTTAAAACTGGATGTGTTGACTCTGTTCAGTGTTGCACATTGAGGAGTCAGAACCAGCATCTTCAGTCTCTAGTCCTGATGACTCAAAAGTGTGAGGCCACTTATTCAGACAGGACAAAATGTCCTAAACCAGGGTGATATTAAAGAAACTATTCTGCACTTTGTAGAAAATTAGTAAAGGAGCTTTTGTAGGAAGAACAGCATTGGAAGTTTCTAAAACATTTGAAGTGGAGGAATGGGTGGTGTGTGAATCTGACAATCTAAAATAAAAAATAATAGGTTGAATGCAAACCTGCAGACTTCTCAAATAGAGAAAGAAAGAAAGAAGGAAAGAAAGAAAGAAAGAAAAAGAAAGAAAGAAAGAATCAAGTTGTTCTCCATCTCATCTACTAGTAGGCAGGTATTGATTTATCTGATGTGATGGCAGTCATGGTACACAAACACAAAGGTTTTGGCTTTGATGGATGGGAAGGAGGAGGGAGATGCTCAAAGATGGTTTTATTTGGCTCCATCTCCTTTGTGGACACCTATTTCATGGTGACTGATAATGACCCAGGCTCAGGGCTGCCTCAGGCTGTGTGTTAAGAACCACAATGTGTTCTTTTTCTTCTTTTATGAGATTTATCTTACAGCTATAAAGCCAAGAATTTAATCTTTAAAATATTTGGATTTGGTTGCAGCAAAAAATGATTAAATTTCTTTGGGCTCTTCCAGGAAATAAGCACATTCTGACCAAATATAAACAAAAACCCCAGACAAAGCAAAACAAAAACACAAAGGAAAAAAGTGACACCTTCATTCTTCCCTGCAAAAATCCCATGGCTCTTCAGGGAGGGTGAGCTGAGGTTTACCTGTTAAGTGCTTCTTAACAGAAGGACAGAAGGCTCCTGGTTTGCATCATGGCCAATGATGCACAGATTATCTCAGGCAGCACAGGTTCAAAGTTGCTGTGCCTTGTCCTTCTAACCCTCCCACTATTCCCTCTTGCTTGACAGCATCTGGTTACCAGAGATAGAATGGATACACTTCTCTGTGGAAGGGTTCTCATCCTACACTTCCATAAATTGTAGATGACAATTAAAATTGCTCTGGTTATAGCAGCTGAAGATTCAGCCATGAATATTAACATCCTGAGGCTTGAAGCTGGCAGACGCAGCTCCCGTGGGAACGGCTGCATCGTGCACGGGGCCTTCCCAAAGCTGATCTTTCA
The DNA here is from genome assembly GCA_013400675.1 of Oxylabes madagascariensis. Classification (NCBI taxonomy): domain Eukaryota; kingdom Metazoa; phylum Chordata; class Aves; order Passeriformes; family Timaliidae; genus Oxylabes; species Oxylabes madagascariensis. Next base: position 12,149 of record VYZR01116402.1, on the reverse strand, counting down.
CTTGGCAGTCCCCCCTCACACATCCACTCGCAGAATGAAATCATTGCTAAGGCAACATCCTGAAGGTAGCACTGAATGTTCTTCACACGGATCAGAGGCCCACACCCAGGTCTGTTTCTGATGAAGATGGTTCCTAAGTACACATGTGCACACACACACACACACACACACACACACACACACACGGAGACACACACAGAATTTCTGCTGAGAGAAGCAGGACCTGATGCATTTTCTTTCATCATTTCTCCCTTAAGTGTCTGAATTTGCTTTGGTAGTGTGAAACACTAACTTTTCCAGCATCAACCACAACAGAGCTGTGCACAGGGATTGGCTTCCTCACAGTTGTGCCACTGCCTGTTTATGTCCCCTGGGGCAGGTCCTGCCCCCACTCCTCACTGCAGCAGTCCTGCCCTCAGGTGAGGCTTTTCCAGGAGAAGGCATTAGTTAAAAGCGATAGCCATGGATTTTAGCAAAAGGGTGAGATTTATATGATGGTTCTGTGTGTCTGTCCTTTCAAAGACTCATGCATGTTTAGTTTCTCCTGCCTTCCCCAGGTGCTGTAGTCAAAAATTTCAGAAGTCCTCTCTACCCAGATGGGACATTTGTCTTCCTTCCTTCTTCAGAAGCTCTGGGCTCCCATGTTAGGATATTAAGAGTTGCTTTAGCATCTTGCCAGGGCTCAGCTTACTGAGAACTGCTCTTTTTTGGATGTCTCAGTGTCCCAAAGGGGTCTTGAGCATTCCTGTCTGGGCAGTCCTGGCTCTCATGCATGACTGGAATTGAAGCTGTTTATAAACCCAGGAAATAATATCATGTATGTGAACTTTGGCAGCTGTGGCCTGGCAAAAGCTGGACACCCACAGCTTCAGCTGAAGACACATTTGGATATTAAACCTGACAGTGTCTCATGGTGTGGGCCAGAAAGCAGGGTGAGATTTTGCTCCGTCTTTCAGATTTGTCAGTAGGAGGTTTGGGTAGGTATCCTGGATTAAGTTGTTCCTGCTGCTTCACCCTTTGCTTTCATATGATACAGTTCAAGCAGCCTCATCTTACGGTCTTTGTCTTAAAAGCACAGTTTTCCCTTTCTGTTGAGTAGAAATATTGACTGGTAGTTGATAGGCTCAAAGAACTTCTACCCATTTGTTTCCTTTCTGTGTTCTGATGTCCACCAAGTTGGACTGTTCTTCCAGCACCCAATTTCCCCATCATTCCCTCTCCACGTGTTGTGCCACCCTGGGTTTGCTGCATCCTGAGGTGAGTGGTCTTTGGCTTCCCATTGCTGCAGGTTGGCAGAAGATCACTGATCTGATTTTTTCAGATGTGTTCCAGGGTCAAGGGACTCTGACTGCTGCTTTAGGAGCTCTGTTCAGGTATTCTCCAGTGCTGCTCTGAGTTTCCTACCCATGGGTGAGGATCACAGGTTTCCTGCCTTTGGGATGTACCTCTGCTGGTGCTCTGTTATTTATTGCATCCGTACTAAAACCTTACGTGTTCTGACATCATAGGTGAAGCTTCTGAAATCCTTTTAATCCCTTGTATCTTCTCATAGACTGCTGCTGGGCTTTGTAGTCCTTGCATCTAGACTAGGTGTGGGAAAGTAAAAGGGAAAAAAAGCACTTACCTCTGTGGGTGCCAACCACTGGCTCTGTCCCACAAGTAAATATTCTTGTGGTTGGGGAAGGAAAGGAGAACCTTTAGGCTGAAACAGCTGTGGAAGAAGATAACACTTGAGCTGAGCTTTGTGGCACAACTTGAATAATGAATTTCTAATACTTGGGTTGGTAACACATTCCAGGACTGTGTGGTCATCTCAGTTCCTCTTCTCTTTCTCAATAGCTCCCACGTTGTTCTTCTGTTTTATTAGTCTGGGTCTGTCATTCCACTTAACCTATAAAGCAAACGAGAGATGAGCGAGTTGGAAGGCCAAGTTTCATGAAATCCAGGATGGCGTGCAGTGAGCCCAAAAGGAAACCTGAGAGGTATTTGCAGAAATAATTGTGGGCTCATCCACAGAGGGTTATGAGTCACCTGCACAATTAAGTCTTTGCTGTCACAGAGCAATTCCAGCACTGCAAAAAGACCTTGTCCTAGGAGCTTGCCGTACAAATTCACAGGATTTCCTAGGAAAAAATATCTCATGCTTGGTGATGGGAAGGCGCAGCAAGATCTCTTGGTCCAGCATTTCATTGACACTCAGATGTACAGAACTCACAATACCTGTAGTGTTTGGCTGTTTTTTATACCTTTTGCTTAGAGCTGAAACAAACTCCTCCTACTCAAAGTAATCTTGCCCTTTTCCTTCCAAACATATTGAAATAATCTCCAGTGAAAGGCTTTCAGGTAGATATGATGGATTGATTTTATTATTACATCTCTAACATACAACTGTGCAGATTGATTCAGTTAGTATTTACATTAGACTCAGAACTATGTAAATATCCAGTGTAGTCATAGAATTATAGAATGGTTTGGGTTGGACAGGACTTTTAAAGGTCACAGTGTCCAACCCTGGTGCAATGAGCAAGGCATCTTCAACTCAGCCAGGTTGCTCAGAGCCCTCCAACCTGACCTTCATTGTTTTCAGGAATGGAGCATCCACAACATTTCTGGGCAATCAGTGCCAGTATTCAATCACCCTTCCAAAAATCTTCCTTATGTCTAATCCAAATTGACCCTCCTTCAGTTTAAAACCATTACCCCTTGCACCCTTGCAGTATCTGTGTATAAGGAACAGAACACAGTAAAGTCAGGAGTAGTAACCAACTTTGTAATTCTGTACAATACCTGACAGAAAATTATCTATATGCCGCCAGGAATAGTGCAGCCCACATAGGCTTCACAGCTTTGACCAAAATTGCTCTGAATGACTCACAGGCTATCATTATTAAACATTCCTTTTTTATTTTCATTAGAAGGTAGCAATAATTTATAACTGCATGAACTGTTGCACTTTCCCTTTTTCTAGAATTTGTAAATGCAACTTACACTTTCATTTCTGAGTGGCTAAAAAGTTTTGATTCTTTCCATGCTCCACCAGTTTTCTACACTACGATCAGGCTTCTCTTTTTGTTGTTTTCTTATTGAAGCTTTTTGAGTCACAAGTGATAGCAGGATGGGTAGGGGGTTGTTTTTTTCTCTTGCTGAAGTTTCTTCTTCACGCACTTATCCTTGGCCTGTGAAAAGAAGAATATAGTGAAAAAAATGGGGCATGGCTTTGCTGAAACACAGTTTGATGCCTTTTGGGGACAACACTAATCACCCAAAGCAATGACTCTGGTGAACTTGTTTTATCCATGTAGGGACCAGCCTTCTTGCACTGGATGAACAATAATATACCAGGGCTCTGCAGAGAGACTGGGAACTTCCCCAGAAAGGGCCATGATTATCCTATAACATCTCCTGGCTGTGCTCTACACCTCTGTGCCATTATCATTGCCGTGCCTGATGTGTCCTTGGCATTCTCACAGCTGTGGGTACATGAGGTCACTCTGTATCTGAGGGTTTTGGACTTGCAAATCCTCCTTTCTGTTTTTTTTCAAGCCCACCAGTGTATTCCTGGGTGTTTGTGATGGCCAAGCAGGCTGTAGCTCGCATTTATGATCACCAGCTTGTATCAGCTGTGCAAAGGGAACTCTCTGTACCTGGGCTGATAAGGAGGCAAATACATTGAAATCCACATGGGGAGAATTAAGTCCTCCTCTGAATGGCTGGCACATGTTCCTGGATGCCCCCAGGCTACCAGTGCCCTGGGTTTAGACTAACAGCTGGCTCATTTTAGCTGCTTAGCAAGGAAGGACCAAACCACAAAAACTGCAGCCAGTGCTAAGAGTCTGCAAGCGGATTACACTGTAAAACTCTTTGGTTACATTTTAATGAGGTGGGGGAAAGGATGGAAAACAATAATTAGGAAAATATCCAGGTTTCATTAACTAGTTTGGCCATTCGGCAGGTGATTTATTAATACGTACTGCTGGCAATATTTCCTGCTGGATCTTGGACTTACAGGACTAGATCATACCCACAACATCTGTGTGGCTGATAAACATTGATGTAAGAGAATGAGGGCAAATTCATTTGTCTCCTTTCTGCAAGTTTTGTTTTCACCTTTGACCCTAGTAGTTAAATATAAAATTACATCCCTGCTATTTAACACTGCAGTTCATTTATGGAGGCTGCCCACTGTGAATTTTCACTCTTCTAATATAGTCCCAAGGGCACATTTTAAAAATTACATTTGTTCAAACATTTCTATGAGGCACAGCAGTCCGTGAGTCTGACAAAGGGATCACAGACAGTGGAATTCTGGAGATTGCTTGACTTATATTTCTAGATTTTGCATCAAAACCTGTGCTAATTTTGCTCAGTGCACTGGGGTTCTCCGCAGAGGCGGTGTGATCCTGCTTATAAAGGCTGGTGAATTTGTTGCCCACCAAAGCTTCTTGGATGTGGCTGAGCTCCCAGGTTTGTGGTGGAACAATGCATTACATGCCTAGTTTCAGGCTCAAATAAGATATTTCTGCTTTTTAAAGATAGTATGTTTAATTCTCTGTTGTTTACATGTGTATATATATGTATATGATACATATATGCAGATACTCACCCCCCACTCCCTTTGGATTTTTTTTCGGTTTGTGTCAGTTTTTCCATACATATCGTACAGAGAGTCTGCTTGCACTCGAGGAGATGTTTGTGCCATATTTTTCACTGTCTCTTCCCATCCCAGCTACATTAAAATGCTTGCCAGGCTATCATCTGGGAGGCTGGAGTATTTGATTAGAGGAGTAAATGAATACTACGGCAGCAAAGCTGAGATTCCTTTAAAACCTCTGCATCCTCAATAACTGCAACATTTTATAGAGCAATTATTAAGTAATTGATTTTGTTTCATTCCCATGTGACTAGATGACTATAAAGTGGTTGATCATGGTTTCATTGTTCACCCTTCGACATTCAAGGGAATCTTCCTTAGAAAAACTGCCTCTGACAGGATATAAATATCCTGGCTTAACACCTCCCGCCTCCTCCCCATACGCTTCTCAAATGTGGTTTTTCTGGTACAAAGGGTGTCCGCGGGGCAGCCTCGGCCCCGGGGGATGCTCGGGAGATGCAGGGCTCTGTGCAGGGATGCTGGGAGCAGCATTTGTGCACCAACACTGCCCTCGCGTGTCGGGGGAGTGGGAGACCAAAATGTTAGTAACCACGAAATTAGCAATTCGTCTTTATCCTCCCAGGGACAAGCCACACAGCTGCTGTCTCCTCTGCGGGTGGAAGCAGCAGCGTTAACTCTTCAAGGGCTGAGATGTTGCCACTTTCCAGGCCGGCATTGTTTGGGATGGGGAAGTGGCAGCAATACCCTGGCCTGAGCCAAGTTCTATTTTGTTTTGCTTTGTTCTCTTCTGTGTTATGCAATTCAGCAGGTCTCTGGATCACAAACGAATTTTGTCACCTTCTTGGTTTAGGCCTGGGCTCCAGCAGTATCAGAGCTGTCTGCAAGTACGGGGGAATTTCATCGTTTTGCACAGATCCATCAAGCTATGAACTGCTGATCACCACTGATGTGTGGGATTTGAAGGTGTTGGAGAGGGGAAAGGGTTCTGCCCTTTTGTAGGCATCAGGTGCATGTGAGGGCCAAACACTAAGAAACTGGCTTGGCTGAGCTGACAGCCCCTGAGAGGCAGCTCAGGGGAGCGATTTCTTTTTTGCATCCACTAAGAACTCAGTGACTTAATTAGTTGTGTGTAGGAGGAGGGATCATGGTATGGTTACACTGTAGGAACAAGAAATCTAGCTGCTATTTCTGGCTCTGCCACAGATATCCTGTCTGCCTTTGGGACAGTCATTTCACCTCTGGGACCCCAGATTATTTAATAATATCACCCTCATGAAAGTTGCTTCTTTCCACCATGAGTAATCCCTCCTAGAAACAGAATGTGACATGATCTTCTTGCTTGTGCATGTGATGTGTGTGCATTCCGAGTTGGAGAGCTGACACCTTTAAGTACAGAAGCCTTCATATTTAATTCTTGCACCAGTTTTTTAGGTTCATTCTCTGGCATCTTTTCTTACTGAAGCTCTGAATTTCAATTCTGTTTCCACTGACCTTGGGATCCAGGGGATTAATTCTCCAGCTCAATTCATCCTTTTCCTATATTTATAAATGCACTCCTTTTCTTTTTTTCTTAGTAAATTTGTGCCAGGAAGTGTTCTCTTTTCCTTGTAGTTTCCACTGTATTTAATTCAAAAGTATTTAATTCAAAAGCTATGGTTTTGCCCCCAAAGTTTGTAAAAGTCAAGGCTTCTCTCAATTTTCTTTCTTCCACATTTGCAATGTGTCAGTTTTCGTTAGGGGTGGTAGGGAAGGTACAGCTGCTTTTTGGGGCTTTCTGTTGTGTATTAAAAGAGGATCTGAGCTTCAAGCATATCTGGAACAAAGTCTGTAGTGCAAAGCCCAGGCTGGCTCAAGTGCTGGCTCTGACTTCTTTTAAGCCCCCTCATTCCCACTGCACAAATTTGCTCTTTTTGCTGTTTCCAGGCCAGATCTGCAGGAACAGCCTGTTCTCCCTGCTCAGGGTCTGATCACCCCAGCTTTCTTCTCTTTCACAGCACACGGGACAAGATGCTGCCTGTAGTCATCGCTCTGCCGACTGCTCCTCCAGAGCAGTTCTCACTAAAAAGAAAAAAATACCCCTTAGAAAAATTGTTTGGATCAGCCCATCTCCCAGGCCTCCGTGGGAGACTTGTCCAAGGGAATCTTCTCTCCAAGCTCCCTTTGGCTGTGTCTCCCTGCTGGCTTCTCCTCCCTGGTGCTCTGCTCAGCTGCTGCTCTGGGCATTCTGAACGTGGCTGAGAGAGCCCCGTGGTGTTGTCCTGTCAGCACCAGGGGCTCTTCACATCCCAGGTCCACAGTGTGAGGCTGCCAAGGCAGATAAATCCCAACCTCAGGGCCTGGGCACCCACAGCCCCAAGTGGCATCACCTTGACGGGGGCTTCAGGGTAGGAGCTGTCACAGTGCAGTGGCCCTGAGAGCTGACACGAGGGCTTAACCAGCTTTATCCAAGCCTTGCATGCCAAATATTCTCAGCCAAGTGCTGCTGGTTTTCAGAAAGGGAAAGAATTTTTTTCCTAGCCATCAGCTAGCAGCCAAGAGAAGGAACTTTCCCGTGCCAGGTCTGTTGAATTTTAAATGTGAGCTCTATGGAAATCCAGGCCAACACGGACCAGATGTGGAGAAATTGCCCATGACAAAGTAAGGAAACTTTACAAATCTGAGAAAACATCAAGGTGAAAATTTTGAGTTCAAGGTTTTCTTTAAAGAATGCTCTCAAGTAGCCAAACTATTAAAAAGAGATTTCCCTTAAAGCTGAGATGCAGAGATGATCTGAGAACATCTGTTGGTGGGAACTTCCACATGAACCCCAGTTCAGTGCCGAGGAAGCACTGTTTTGGAACAAAACCATTATTTTCTTCCCTTCTCACGAACATTGAATAAATCTTTCTGAGATGTTTGAATAGCAGACATTCCAAATGATCTTAACGTTTATGAACATACCTGCTGCCTCCTGGCAGCTGCCCTGGATTTTCAGCCTCTGCCTGTGGAATCCCCTGGTGTTTTTTTGGTAGTTTTTAAATATCATAATATTTAGTGATCATCTTATTTCCCTTTGATGCTATTAAGGTGTAAGACAGTTGTTTATTTTTGGTTTGTGGGGGTTTGTTTGTTTGTCTGTTTTTTGTGAGGTTTTTGGGTTTTTTTTGGTCAATCTATGTGGATTATTTGATGCGATTAAAATCTATGGCAGGAAATGATACATCACTATTTACCCTGAGTAGAGTAATTACCTGAAATAAAACCCCCAAACAAATAAGATATGGATTTAAATCCCTCTTAATGATTGAAAATAAGGTAAAAATATAGCAGAGTGAATGTGAAACCCAGGCATCCTCTCTCCACAGCCACTACCAAGCAGGCAGTATCTGTTTTTTTTTCTGACCTGGGGAGTTAATGGTTGTGGGCTCTGAGAACATGGGGGTGAGACTCTGGTCCCTAAAGGTCAGCCTTAAACTCCCCCCCAGCCACCATGCAGTTTGTAGCAGACTTCAAATTATTAGTTCTTGGCTTGCTAAATGAGTATATTTGGAAAAATAAAATGTTTTTCCTTCTCATTATGCATCAGTCTCTTTGCAACAGGTTGGCTTGCTTGTGTGCCTGTGGTTTGTTCTTTCTAATAAAAGACTGAGTAGGAAGGACACTCCAAGCGCTGTGCAACAAAATTTGCAGTTTTTTACTCACCTTCTGATAAAAATGCAAATGCATTTTCTGCCATTTTTGTACAGATCTGATGAACTGTTTCAGAAATGAGGGGTTTCAGGAAGAAAAATCCTTTTGTATTATAGTTAAAATGCTGCATTCAATTATTTTCTTGGGAGGCTAATGGGAGTTCTGTGTAGGGTCAGGAACCTGAGAAAGATCCACACCAATGTTCTAACATCTCTTTATTTTTCTCTTCTTTGTGTCTGAATTTATATTGAAACCAATGAGAGTTGGACACTCCTCTGGGGCTTGGAGCTTGGCTGAAGGAATTGAGAAATAGGAAATTGAAATTATAACTTCTTAGGGCTATTCAACCACAGAGAGTAGGGAAGAGAGGAAGGAGAAAAGTCGCCTGGAGACCAGGCAGACTGTGGGGGTGTATGCTGAAAGATGGACAGGCACAGAGGTCTGGTCCTCAGCACTCTGGCTGCTTCTGGCTCAGCTCGACCCAAGGGCCTGTCAGTCATCCTCATGTCAGTAAATTCCCACCATGTGCGACTTCCTTGAGCCTTGAATAGGCTTTATGTCTTCATGGTGGGCTGGAATGTGGATGCTACTGCTGCTAAGTGCTGTGCCAGCACTCTGGAACCTGCCCTCTCCCCTCTCTGTCCTTTGCTGCTGCAGAGTTTGCACACTTGAGGTCTTCCTTTTTTGTGTTAAATCTCCACTGTTAATCTCCTTGGTAGGTTTGAGAAAGAAAAGGACAAGTTTAGAAATGCACTTCTGACTCCAGATTCCACTTCCTGTTGATACAGCTGTGTTTCCTACCGGATGGCTCTGTAAACACATGGTTTAACCCTTCAGATCTTGCAGTTATGTTGCTTCAGCATCATCAGTTTCTCTCCTTAAAGGAAGCTTCCTACCCTCTCTGTCCAGAGCATCCTTTTTTTTCTCCTTCTTCTTTTTGCACATCCCCACACATTACACATCCTGCTGTAGCTTAACACTTCATTCAAAAGGAACAGGATTTCCTCTTGCTGTTGGTGGAAACAACTTCTGTCCTTCACAATCCCCACTTTGTCATGTTTTTGTGGAGGGGAAATCCTTACATCTTCTAAGTTTAATCCACAGTAATTGAAATCATTAAATTCCCAGCAGAAAACCAATGAATCAGAATTCTGTAAAGAGTAATTTTGGTGCATGAAATGAGAAAGCATCTAGTAGACCTCAGCTTGGGATAAATTACATTCCAGGGGTGTTTCAGCCCTTCATACTAGAACAAAATCTTCACCTGTGTCTGTTTGCATTCTGGATCTGCACACTCTTTAATAGATGGCATTGGGAGTATCACACCCTATTTAATTGAGGGCATTGGTGATGTCATACCCACTGGTGAGGGCCTGGTTGCATCTGACTGTGCCCTCCTGAGTGAAACCTCTCTGCTACTGGAGCTACAGGCATACCCAGCCTGAGGAATATGCTGGCTGCCAGATCATCATTCCCCTTACGTGAACAAAATGGAGAAACCCTTTTTTTCTAAAGTAGATTCCTTGAAGGTGCTCAGCTCTGGTGCTCCACCACATTTGAATTCTTCCAGACACATCTGAAAGTCATATTCAGAAAAATTCGTATGCTAAAAGTTGAATAAGGATATTTCTATAGGTGAGTGGATAGAAATCTGTTCTTCCCAGGTGTAGCACCACCAAAGCCCTGGGGTTATGGCCCTTGTAGCAGCTCTGGGTTTCCTACCTCTCCCTATCCAT